>JABFEP010001182.1:0-23214 GCA_013618265.1 Fusarium albidum
CGCCTTATTACTCCAGTCGGAGGTCGTGTGGCTCTAGAAGCCTCAAGGCGAAAATAAATAATCAACCAATCAATCAATCATGGTGGAGTGCCGACGCTGATGAATGATGGGCTTGTGCGGCGGATTCTGGAGCGACGAGGAGATGTCGAGCTGGCGAAGGAATGCCTCTTAAAGTGGCCGCCAGATCGAGTTTGATATGAAAATAATAAAGACCCTATCTATTTATAAATCATAATGGCCCATGAAGCACGAGAGCCGAGGCAAGATGCGCTCTGCCTTATCATCAAGCCGGGACCTCGGATTTGCCACTCCCACGTCGGCTTCTGGCGGTTAGCATAAGCCGGCAATAATCCGTGCGGAACACCTAAACCGAGGTCTGCCAAGTCCACTCTGCCTTTGCTTTTCAAGATCGCTGCATCATCGCAACTATGCTCTGGATATCACGACCGTGCCTTTTTAGCAGATACTCGCAGAGACTGCGTATCAATCCTACACCTGTACTCAGAAAACGAGGTATATCCACCAGATTGTCCAGTCATTGGCGTGTGGTTCAGCATACTGTCAACGGGTGCCACACGAGAGACCACGTCGCCGCGACCGTCAATGGGGATGCTGACGTTCCAAAGCTCTCTGTGAAGCAGTATATTCCCCTCGATAATCCTAGTCCAGAACCTGGCGATGTCACAATCATTGGAGCACACGGCAATGGTTTCCCCAAGGTAGAGGCCAATTCATGTCCTTGTCGCTGCAGGTTCTGACATGTCCGCAGGAGCTGTATGAGCCCCTCTGGGACGAGATTTACCAACGAGCAGCCCAATCCGGCATTGGAATCCGGTCAATCTGGATAGCGGATGTGTGGAACCAGGGCCAGTCGGGCGTGCTTAATGAAGAGATACTTGGAAATGACCGTAGGTGGCCTGCAGATGATTCTCGCAATGCTTCATTGCTGATTGACATCAGCGAGTTGGTCCGATCACGCGAGGGATTTAATGGCCCTGATCAACGAAAAGGCAGACGATATGCCCCAGCCCATCATCGGTATTGGCCATAGCATGGGCGCCACGCAGCTGTAAGCACACAAGCCCCGTGGTTAAGCACCTTTCTCACAGCATGCACAGCTGTCTCTTGTCTCTGAGCCATCCACGACTCCTCCGCTCGCTTGTCCTCCTCGACCCAGTCATCCAAGTCCCCAACGCGGGCATCCCTCCGGCAATCTTGTCCACTTCCCGCCGAGACGTCTGGCCATCGAGAGAGGCCGCAGCGTCAAGGTTCAAAGGGAGCAAGTTTTTCCAATCGTGGGACCCGCGTGTTCTGGATCGGTGGATAGAATACGGTCTTCGCGATTTACCAACAGAGCTCTATCCTTCTGAAGGACCTGACGACGAGCGCGTTACCCTCACGACATCAAAACACCAGGAGCTGTTTACCTTTCTCCGAGCTAAATACCGAGGTGTTCCGGGGGAGAAGCATGTTGACGAAGATCCGGTTGCTAATGAGGAATATCCCGGGTATCCTTTCTACCGCCCCGAACCGCTCCAGGTCTTTAACCGACTACCGGAGCTGCGGCCCAGTGTGCTGTACATTTTTGGCGAGAGGTCAGAGTTGTCGCCATTAGATCAGCGCAAGGCCAAGATGGAAAGAACGGGCTCAGGAATTGGAGGCAGTGGTGGCGCGGCCGGTGGAAGAGTCAGGGAGGTGCTTCTAGACTGTGGACACCTTGTTCCCATGGAGAGGGTTGTACAGTCTGCGGAGGCAACTGTTGCATTCTTGGGGGCTGAGTTGAAGAGATGGAGGCAAGAGAGAGATGATTTTGAGGAGTACTGGCGTGGCAAAACACGCCGGGAGCAGATCACGATTGACGAGGAGTGGATAGCTAGGGTGAACCCGAACCCTCCAGCCGGTCGCATAAAGACTTGAGGACGATTGAGGACGATGGAAAATTAGACTCTAGGTATTGTAGAAATGCAATACGGATAACCCGCGAGTAATGACGTTGGCCGGCATACCCCAGGCTTGTCATTGGCCGCACCCTACGTCGTACAAAGTACTGGAGTTTCTCCACCCTTGACTCTAGGGGGCATGAACCGATGGAGTCAACTTGCTCCGATTCCGGGAAAGGCAGTAACCTACTTAAGCATGTGTGACGCCAGGGACTTTTCCATCCTCAACAGCTTGATAGCGATACTGCGGCATCATCTCGGCCTTGTCATTGGCCAGTACCTACCATCAAGATTCGATTCTCTTCTGCGCCGTTACCGTAAATCCACAAAACCAACATCGACAAATGCCATGGACGCGACCGGTCCAGGGCGACGGGGCTTTGAAGACGATGTCGAGGGCGACAGTAAGCGTGTCCATTCGGGCGAATAGGATCGTTCTGATGCTCCAAACACAGTTATGAGATTCTCGGAGCTGGACTTTGCTCGCCTTGGACTCGCGACAGATCCGAATACTCTGGCCGGCACCCACAACGAGAGCCAATATCCTCCCTTGCCTCCACATCTATCCGAAGACCCGGGCATGGAAAGTCCCTCGAGCCAAGGCCATTTCCCTGGACAGCTACCTGTGTTTGCTAATGCGACAATCCCAAGCGCCCTTCCCCCCGAGTGCTTTCAAGGGCAGGGTCTAGACTACGAATCATCATGGCAAGAGGTCATATCGCAACCCCCATCGCAAACTGAGAATAGAGGTCGGCCTGATGCTTTGTCTACAAACTCTTGGACTCCAAGCCTAGGTTCTGTCGACTTCTCTCCAATAACTGAGACCCAGCAGCATGGCTTCCCACGACGGAGGAGCCGGTATCGTCGCCCCCGAACATACACTCCCGCTGAGCCCATAGAGATACCGGCAAACACCACGCCAGATAGCGCCTCGGACCCGTTGCAGAGATGGCGAGAGTCACCCCCCGAAACCGAGCCAGCCTCCCTTTCCGCCATCGCCGGCGCCTTGAAGACATCTCAGCTGCGAACTCGTTCATCGGCGGGCAGTCTCAGCAGTCAACGAGCAGGCAGTCGGCCAGGCTCAACAACCAGCTTCGGCAGCGGCACGAGCTGCTCGTCGGTCTCTATCATGAGCGCAAACTCGACGACGTTCCGAAGTGACCGCACACGAGGACGCTTGACAAGGCGGACGCGAGCAACAAACACAGCATCTGTCAGGGGGAAAGCAAAGGATAGTGACAGGAGAGTGTTTCCTTGTACTTTTTGCTGCGATTCGTTCAAGAGCAAGTACGACTGGGCGCGACACGAAAAGTCGCTGCATCTGAACCTCCAAGCTTGGCGATGCACTCCCTTTGGCGGCACAGTGGTGTCTCCCGACACTGGGAGAAGCCACTGCGCCTACTGCAGTCTGCTCGACCCTGATTCGGACCATCTCGAAACTCATAATCACGGGAGTTGTCACGAAGAAGAGCAAACATATGCGTTTAGCCGCAAGGACCATCTAGTTCAGCATCTGAGACTTGTTCACCATGTGCAGACGCTGCCTGTCATAGATTCATGGAAGGACGAGGGCCCCCCAGTGTCGTCGAGATGCGGGTTCTGCAACATCCGGATGCAGACGTGGCAGGAACGTATCGATCACCTCACGAAGCATTTCAAAAAGGGCGCCAAGATGGACGATTGGAAAGGAGAACACTGTTTCGAGCCATCCATCGCAGCCCAAGTCACACACGCCATGCCCCCATACCTCATCGGATTGGAGTCGAGGGCCCTCATCCCCTTCTCCGTCACGGATCATGAGACCCGAGACCACCTGTCGCAGATCAAACGAGCCACCGAGCAGAGCCTGGGGGCCTGGGATGACGCATCGGAGCCATCGCCGGAGCCGCAGCAGGGAGTTGCCGACTCGTTCAGCGGAGATACCAGCTCCATGAGCTTTCCCGAGATTCTGGCTCTGCACCTCGGGCGGTATGCGCAGGAACAGATGCGGCAGGGCGTTATACCCACCGACGGGATGTTTCAGGACGAGGCGAGAAGGATCATGTTTGACTCGGCGGACCCCTGGGATCAAACCATTGCTGATAACCATGACTGGCTCTCTGGCTTCCGTACAAGGCATCTTGGGGGGCCTACGGGCGAGAGGACTAGCCGTGGATAGTTGATGAAGCAAATGTTTCCGGTTGGCTCATGCAAAGTCATGGTCAACTAAGCACGTACTACTAACAATCTCTGATTGCATATATTTTCTATTATGGGACGGAATGTATACTTCTCTGGCATTCCAAGTACATTGCTCCACCGGATCAGTCGGCTCAGGCTAATCCATCATCTTGCCTAGTGATTACTCCATGATGATGATAAATTGTTAGGCCATGGCAACCTTTAGTTGGCATTTGAAATCGATTCGTGGTATGCAGTACCATCGCAAGGTCGTATGTGGCTGAAGACTAGCTAGTTGCTTACAACCGGAGGCTTCGAGAGGTCCGGTCCGCATCATCACCATTCAAGTAATCATCGCATGATGCGGCAGTTGGTCATTCTAATTATGATGAGCTCGAATATAATAATTGCATCTTCACTCATGATATCCTCAACTCAGATCCAAGTCAACCATTCTACTTTCTCCTCTGAAGAAGAGAGTGCAAAAAATCCTGCCTGCATCCACAATAGCAAAGAACACCGTTGTTTTTTCCTCAATTCAGCATCATAGCCCCTACTTTCTCCTCCATCCGTATTCAAGATGCCTTCCAACTCCCCCGTTGCTCTTATTCTCGGAGCAGGCGCCAACGTCGGCCAGTCCGTCAGCCGGGCCTTTGCAGCAAAAGGGTACAGAATAGCCCTCGCATCTCGCACCCTGAAGGAAGAAGACAGCACTCCTGAGCAGTTGCATGTCCGAGGCGACTTTGGCGATCCCTCCTCCATCCCCGGCATCTTCAACAAGGTCAAGTCGCAGCTCGGCGCACCTCACGTTGTTGTCTACAACGGTACTGGGTCTCTGAACTTCTGAGATGGACCAATGCTAACTGGCAGCAGCTGCAGCTGGAACTCCTTATGATGCAAAGAATCCACTCGGCCTCCCCTTGGACAACTTCACCCACGACCTCACTGTCAACACCACCAGTGCCTTTGTAGCCGCTCAGCAGGCCGTGCTCGCCTTCGAGTCGCTGCCCGAGTCGGCATCGCGGACATTCATCTTCACTGGAAACTGCACTAATGTATCTCCCCTGGTAGTCCTGATGGATTCCGGCGTCGGCAAGTCCGCCACTGCTCACATGATCCAATGCGCGGCGGAAGCCTACAGCAGCAAGGGGTTCAAGTATGTTTGCGTTTCCTCTGATGATCAATGATCTAATCTTGTGTCACAGGTTCTACTACGCCGATGAGCGAAAGGCGGATGGTTCGCCTGCGTATCAGGCGATTGATGGACCTGCGCATGGGAAATTCTACACGGAGCTTGCTGAGGGGAGTACCCAGGGCCCATGGCAGCAGACTTTTGTGAAGGGGGTTGGGTCTAAGAAATTCTAGGCCTTGGCGTGTGATCTAATCTGATCTTATCTTGAGCTGACTGAATTAATAATACTCGCACCTCTGGCTTACGCGTGATTTATAATCCGTCTTACCTCCGCCACCGGATCATCAACCTCACCACGATCATCGAGAGGGACAGCAATACATGAGAACGGCTGACCTTGTCCATTCTGTCTTCACCTCTGACCCAAACATCATGGAGAATAAAGCACCAGCCAAGGGCGCGCCAAAGTCCCGTCAGGGTATTCTAAGAAAGGTAAGTAAGAAACCCAGCCCAGATGGCTTAGCTGGACGTGTCTGACAAAATAGGCTTGTGATATGTGCCGAAAGAAAAAGAGCCGCTGCGAGCCAACCAGCACAGGATGCGTGCAGTGCACCAGGTCCGGGACGCTCTGCCGCTTCAATCCTGCGACTATCCCGAGAAAACCTCGGAGACCGCCTGGGTGAGCTGCTTTTCTGACGATGTTTATTGGCTCTAACGCTTTATCAGATATAAACACATCACGGAGCTCAAGGCAAGACTCGAAAAAAT
Organism: Fusarium albidum; assembly: GCA_013618265.1. Taxonomy (NCBI): domain Eukaryota; kingdom Fungi; phylum Ascomycota; class Sordariomycetes; order Hypocreales; family Nectriaceae; genus Fusarium; species Fusarium albidum. The sequence continues at coordinate 6,001 of JABFEP010001182.1, forward strand.
GGAACGCCTTCTAGGAGAGACTCTTCAAGAAAAGGGGGCCACCAACACTTTGAATGAGGAGCCTTTCGACATATCTCTACTGAATGAACATGAAGGTTCGCAAGATGGAATTTATGAAGGGGAATCGCAGATGGTCGCTCCAGATATGACCATGTTGGACAATGACCTGCTCACCATCCCGGACAACTGGATGCCGCAGACTACCCTCTCTCTCACTCCCCTGGACCCTTCCCTATCATCAATGGACGCCTTCGCACTCGGCCCATCCCCTCTCCCCTCGTTCCACGATCTCCCTTCACAACCATTCGCCCTTGAACTCGTCGACGACGCATTCAAGAGCTTCATCGACTACTTCCCGCTCTTTGACAAGCAAGACTTCCACCGACAGTTCCAGACACACTACCTATACTCTAATCCCAACAATCCCACGTGGTGGGCATGCATCAACGTCGTTCTCGCTCTGGCGTATCGTTTCCGGTCGATGCGCACCCTCCAGACATCACACGAGAATGCTCAAGCCTGCGGATACATGCACAACGCCGTAGAGGTAGTCTCTCAGCTCACCGTCCTGCAGAATAGTCTCCCGGCTATCCAGGCTCTGCTGGGAATGGCGATTATTCTCCAGGGGACGCAGAATCCACATGTCGCGTCGGTCATGACTGCTGCGGCGGTGAGGCTCGCTCAGGCGATGGGGCTGCATAGAACGACTCACAATTCGAATCTGCTGGAATCCCAAGTCGAGCAGGGCAAACGAGTCTTTTGGATTGCTTACCTTCTTGATAAGGATATCAGTCTGCGTATGGGACAGCCTTTTGCCCAGGACGACGATGACATGGATGCAGAGCTTCCAGCAGAAACCCCATCAAGATCACTTTCCGCAGACGACAGTCCTTGCGCAACAGACTTCTTCCGTCTACGTATTGGTCTGGCTGTTATACAGGGTCAGATCTACAAGAGGTTATACTCCGTCCAGGCATCACGACAGTCGGAAACCCAGAGGGCAGCGGTCGCGCAGGAACTCAACTCGATTCTGTCCTACTGGAGGAGCGGCGTCGAGATCGACTTTGAGGACGACCCGGCCGCACAGTTCCATCTTCCTCTGTCCACAGAGCTCATACACATGCTCATCATGAGATTCGCCTATGTCAACTGCCTAGTCATGGTCTATCGCCATGTATCGTCGAGGGAGCTGCCTGGAAACAAGGGATGCTTCATCCCGTCAGAGGACCTCTGTATCGTCGAGTCACGCAAGGCAATCCGTCTGATCCAGATAGTCCCACATGGTGACTACGCTTGCGTATGGTAAGTGAGCCTCCCATGTCGTTCTGGATATCTGCTCAATTACTTCTAGGCTCCTCCTTCACCCGTTCTTCGCTGCTGTATCGACCCTCCTGGATAATGTGATGAGATATCCGGAATCGACTCAAGCACGCTCCGATCTTGCCATCGTGAAGCCATTTCTGAAGCTTCTCGATATTCTAGTAAGTGACGAAAAACAGTGCGCGCGATCCGCAGAGGCGACGAGGATGCACCAGCTCTGCGGAGACTTGAACGGGAAAGCAGTAGAGGCTGTTGAGTCTGCAGAAAGGGGACACTTTTGAAGTCGACTCAATAAACAAGTGCCCATTTCTATTTATCCTGAATCATTTCTTTCCCATCCCCGCCTGCCATGTCAGTTGCAGCACCCGCACCGGCTTCTCCCACACAACCTTGTCCTCATCACTCACAACAGCGAATCCAGCTCTCCTGTAGAGATGCACAGCCGCCTCCTGCGCCTCCGTCGTAAACAGCGTGGCCTTCTCAAATCCCTTGTTCTCTATGAACTCCATCGCCGCTGCCAAGAGCTTCTTCCCGATCCCCAGTCCACGTACTCGCTCGTCAACGATGAACCCCCGTATATGTGCCGTCACGGGCTCTCCCACGCTTTCAGAGTCGATGAGGAGTGTCCCTACTATTTTTTGTGTGAAGCTGCTGAAGACTTTGCCGTCTTGTGCTGCAGAGGTTTGGACCGCGGTGAAGACTTGGTTGCGGGGATTCCCGTCGAGTCTCTGGATGAGGTCGGCGAAGTCTTTGGCGAGGGATGTCTCGAAGGATAGATCCCAGGCGACGGAAGGGTGGTAGAATGCTATATGCATTTCGAGACATCTGGCCAGGAACCCAGGCCGATAGCCTGGTTCAATTCGGACGGTTGAGTCATTTGTCGTCGCCATCAGGGGCAGGGTCAGTATCTTGTGGTGAACCCACTGCGTTAGAAACGCCTGTGAATAGAAGTAGAGAGCGGTTGAGTAGTTCTTATATCTTATCCGTGTTCAAAAAGTCTGCGTATTTATCTTGTCTACCAAGCTCATCCGCGCCAAGGTCCATCTTCCACGCCCTGTTAGCTACATGCAGCGACACATGACTGATGTATAATCGCGCATCAGGTGATCTTTGAGAAGCTGAATCATTGCCCAGAAAGGGCAGCCGACGTAGCTTGAGAGATGATTAATTGATGATAATACGAGACACTGATCAAGTCAAGAGTTGCTGCTGCCCATCGAGGCATCCCGACTCCTCTCCTGGATCCGGACCACATGCTTCGGATGTCCCGCGTCAGAAGTCAACGGCAATTCATCCCCGACACCATGCGCCCTCCCTCTCCCGCCATCCCGCTTCCTGTAGCTCTTTGTATCAGTCTCAACCTTGACCTCTATTTCGGTCCGTCTGTGGATCCCCGCTCCATGAGCAATCCCGCCCCCCGACAAGTCTTCATCCGACCCGCGGCCTACAACCTTGGACCTATGCGTCAGCTGGACGGCGTTGCCCTGGGCCCAGGGGTGCTCTGATCTGTTCTGGCTCGTGCCGTGCGACATGGACGGGTAGTACTCGTCGGCTTTTTCGCCGCGGGCGAGACGAGTGATGAGCTTGGCCATGGACATTTCAATGTTGAGCTTGACCATGTATGCGACGGGGTGGAATTGGATATAGACGACTTGGTTGGGGAGCGACATGAGTCCGATCAACATGGCCTGTGGTGTGGTCAGCATATCGTTAGGCACTCAGGAGGTAACTCACATCCATCGCAATAGAGATGACCATCAGCTTGGCATTGAAGCCTACCAGAGGTTCGTACTTTTTCAATCGGTGCTGCTCAACGAGACGCTTCCTGACAGTTCGGAGAAAGTACCAGTTGAGTCCAGCGTCGACCAGCAGGATCAACACCTTGGAGATTCGATCCCAGTATTCGTTGATCTGCACAACGCTGCAGGAGTCAATCTCTGCCATTGCTGCACCAGTAGATCAAAACTCACAGTTGACTCGCAGGAGGGACGGTATGCGCCGGGATCCAGATGCAAAAGACGACAATGTTGATGCAGGTGATGATGAAGGCGGTGCCCCATTTCAGCTTGGTGATTGTCGATCGGTGCTCGGCGATGATGGCAATCCGGTTGACGATGATTTGCATGAGCAGCTGGACTTCAAAGACCCAGAGGAACAAGATGAAGAAGAGGACTGGTATGCTGTAGCTGGTCAGCACGGGCTTGTGCAAAGGCAATTGGAATCTCACGTCGGTGATACCACGCCGTCTAGGAAGATCCAGCCGATGATGGCGATGGCGAGGTTGGCGGCGATTTCGCCCCAGACCATGTAGATGTAGGCGCTCCTCAAGGGATTGCGGTTCCGTTTCGTCTGCTTGATGGCTTCCCAGACGGTCAGTAGTCCAAAGCCGAGGATGAAACCCATCGCCATCGAGGCGAGCTTGATGTCTCCCTTGGATGCCATTGTGCAACGCCTTGACGATTTACTAGACAAGGAAAATGATCTCGGAAAGAAGAAACTTGGAAGCAAACTGTCAACTCGGGTGACAGAGGTTTATACTGCAGGGAGTGCTCTAGAAACACTCGACAGGCACGCCACGACTTGGGATGTGTCAGTGCAGCGGAGCAAGACCCGGAACGGTCTGGTGTGAAGGGAACTGTCAAGCAATTGCATCATGAGAGGTGGTTGTGCCCCTGCGTTTTGGTGTCGAGTCAATAGTCCATCCTGTAGTTTGCCGCTTATTTATTTCCCTCTTGATGCGACGTCGACTACCCGTTCCACAGCCCTTTCGGAAAGATCTCCAGGGCGATTAAATAGAGCCCCTGCCATGGATTACTGCCATGGCATGCAAATTGATGATCGCCCTGCTCCCCACATCAAATGATGATCTCCGCAGGGGTGAGAATCATGCTCCTGCAGGAGTTCCAAGCAGGACTAATACCTCCGGCCCAACTCATCCCCAACTTCTCAAGCTAGAAACATTTATCGGCCCTATTCCCTTCTCCGAGCCGCCCTAAAATCTCGTCACGCCTAGCCCCTGGACGAAAGCCAATTGAACCGCTCAGCTCGTGTCTCTCGAGTCAGTTGGACCTCGGAACCTGGCGACGACCCCACAATGGGTTGGCCGCTTGGTGCGTTTTTGGCATGAGCGCCGGGCTCTCGGCCGAAACCAACGACGCCCAGAAAGTCTAGAGGAACTTGCACCAGGGACATGGGTTTGTCCTGAATGACTCGCTTGACCCGGCAGCGTGGCTCGGGATTTGCGAATAATCAAGGGTGATGCTGGACACGGACGGGAAGACTGACATGCTAGAAACGTCATGTTGAATCACTTTGTCAGTCACCTAGAACCCTAGCGTTGGGATGTGTGAGCCCCTTTCTCAGCTCAGCAAGACCGTTGTCGCGATCGGCGTGGCTTGGCATAACTTTCCTAATGTCGGGATTGCTATCAAATTCAGGAAGCTGGAGCAGTATGAAACAATTCAGCTGTCATGGTGGTTGCAGCCGTGCTTGGGACCTTGCCCCGCGTGGCCATAAGATGGTCAACTAACGGCTCGACAGCCGAGGATAACGCACTTTTATCCGAGGAACTTACGGGGGCATCAGGGGCAATACATTTGTGATGGTCTTTTTCGGAGCTTAAGCTTGATTCTTTGGAGAGATATTGGTTATAATCTAGTACTGAATACGACGGAAGTGAGCAGCCACTTACCCACGTAACTGTCTTCTTGCTCAAGCGCAACCTCGCACGGCATCAGGGTCACCAAGCAACAGGGCCCTCGACATAATCATCAGGAGTCACAACTACCGAGTCCCTTGAGAACCTAAAAAATACAAAGTCATCAGCCCTATTCCAACTCTAGGCTACACAAAGAACTTTCCATTCCATCTTGTGATGGCCTGTTTTGTTGCTTAGTTATACTTACTTCCTCCTCTATATATTCCCCCCTTCCCCTTTATTATATTTCTAAATCATCTTCCTTTTTATACCACAAGACCTCCTAGACCTGATGGATCACAAGGCTCTGGATCCATCACCTCGCACGATCCAATGCACATACAACGGCCAATACAAGCACTGCCATCCTACTTGGCGAAGATACTGCGTTCAAGCTCAACTTAGACGGACTACACGAAGCACACGCCCAGATGATACACGTCATCGCTGAGCCCTGCTTCCACGGTCCTTCCAATCAACACCAACTCTTGTTTGCTCCCAGAGCTGCACGGGGCAATCATCCCCACAGCATCAAGTCACGAAGCCAAGGACCCGTTGCCTCCCGCCATCTAGATAGACCGTCATGACCTTGAGACCAAGACAATGCAGGTCTCTTTACGCTTCCACCCATGACAAGTTGTTGTCAGTCAGCTTACTGCTGCTGAGGATCGTGGCCCTGTTTCTTGGCTTCTGGGCTCGTGTCCAGCGGCCCCCAACTGTCACTCAAATTATTTTGCCTAATGCGGAGACGACATCGGCGATATCTTTGCAATGCCCGAGTGGCGACGCCAAGAGTTGCGTCACGAAGGATTATCAGATCCATCAGCAACGTCTGATTATCTTGGTCACTGAGATGCTTTCCTTGGAAGTGTCGGAGTCCAGTAGATTTCGTTGCGTGTTCTCGGAATGAGTTCCAGGGAAAGAAGCCGTCGTAGGGACGACGATGACTTTAGGCAAGTATAAAAGGGGCGCTTTTATCCATCTCCAGTCAACAAAGCAACATTCTCCGCAATCACACAAAGATCACATTCAATCCTCTCACAACCGTTCAACTCCATCACTCACCTCAACATGAAGCTCATCTCCGTCTTCAGCGCCCTCGTCGGCATCTCCGCCGTCGCCCACGCCGCCCCATCGGCCAACGACCTCACCGAGCAAGAATACTCCAAGCTCATCAAGGACACCCTCAACGAGAGGATCCACGCCCTCGAGCAGGAAAGGAAGGCAAACGCCCTCTCCACGCGGGACTGCCCCGGCTGCGGCGACAACAAAAAGTGCCCCGGCGGCGGCGACTTCAACTTCTGCATCCCCTGGCAGAGCCAGTGGGTTTGCAGCCAGCCCAACGCCGGGCCGGGGGGGTTTCCCATCCCGGATGGGTGGTGCAGGGGTCATGTTACCAACCTGTGTGCCTGCTGGTGCAACTGCGACAAGGACCAGTGCGACGCGGCTACTCTTCCCTTGCCTGACTATTGTTAAGTGACGGCGGTGGGGTGGAGGCAGCGAGTATGTTGGCTATTGGGCTCTATATAGACGACAGGCTGCCTGGCTAAGAATATATTCCTCTCGCCCATTGTAACTTTATTCTGATGTTCTCCCCAATGCTCTCCTTGGATCTATGTTCTAAGAAATCATTCTCATGTCGATCGTTGCCTCAGAGCATGCCCAGAGCCCAGGCCGTTGAGATCAACTTCGATGCCTCCAGCGATGGTAGGTCTTCCCTGAACAGCTGAACGGCCATTGATCCTACTTCCCAGCTCCTCGACTTGTCCATCTTGACTCTTCTCTTGTCTGACACCCATGGAGTTTAAGAAAGAAATGGTATCAGTCCACTCCTGTTGCCTCCTCTCATCAGACCACTCCATCTCTTCAGCCATGACGCCGATAACCCGGGGAAGAACCTGCAGTGCCTTGGCAACATCAAGAAACGACAGCCTAGTTCTACGGGCAATGATGTCTGCGACCGTGCAGCCCGCTTCGGCGCGAACGCCGTAGATAATTTCAGCCTCGATGAATGGCAAAGATGGTAGAAGGCGGGTATTCAACGAGGGCGAGATATTAAGCAAGGTCCAGGCCCTATCACCATAGTTGCTTGCAAGATGATGCGCCATATCTGCATCGATGGGATACACTTCCATGAGCTGCGAGGCCAAGGACGATGAATAGCCATGTGCGCCTACAAGAGGGACATTTCGCGTGCAGCAAGCACCGCTGGTGGTGAACCCGGCAAGGCCAGCACCGCTAATATCCGGGAGATTCACCGCCCGAGGCTGGAGGTTGAACGTCTTGATCGCCTCATCGACAGTATCCTCGGCCATTTGTCGGTACGTAGTCCACTTTCCGCCCGCACAAGTGACAAGTCCCGAGGGTGAAACTGTAATGAGGTGGTTCCGCACGAGGGACTCGGTGTTCTTTGCTCGAGGGTCGCGAACAAGCGGTCGAATACCTGCTTCTACTCAGCATCACCACCTGTTACGGAGGGGTTTATATTTACCAGACCAAGCCGCCAGGACATCTTCTCCCACAAGCACCGACTCGGGCGACAGCAACTTGCTGACCTCGTTGAGGATAAAGTCCACATCGCTCTGCTGCGCTGCTGGAGCCTGTTCAACAGAGCAGGGATTGTCCGTCGTTCCAGCCAAGGTGAAGTCCTGCCAGGGCAGGACAAAGATGACTCGTCCGTCCGAGGTGGCTGCATCGAGCATGCCCATCCCGTTGGGACAGAGCCGCTTTGGAAGCATGACATGGACGCCTGATGAGGGTGCCACAATGGCTTTTCTCGAGGGATCATCCATCTGGTGTATGTGGTCGGTAAAAGGACCAGTTGCGTTGATGACCCCTTTTGCTCGTAAAGTAAAGTCTTGCCAATCATCCGAGGAAGCCAGCATATCCCGTACTCTGGCGCCAAAGATGCTCCCATCAACGTCCTTCTCAAGACCTGTAATCTCGACATGGTTGATCACCGTGGCGCCGTACTGCGCAGCCGTCATGGCGAGCGCAACGTTCATCCTAGAGTCATTGTGCTGTCCGTCGTAATACACCAACGCCCCCACCATATTATCCGGTCTCAATAGCGGAAACGCAGCAAGCGCCTTGCTACTGCTCATGTAGTAAGAGCTCTCGAGCCCCTGAGAGCCAGCCAGGAGATCATACATCTTGGTTCCAGCCCAGAAGTAGGGCGCCTCCCACCAGTGCTTCAGCGGCAGCAAGATGGGCAACGAGGTTGAAAGGTGCGGCGCAATGTTCAGAAACGTCTTGCGCTCTCTTAGAGCCTCCATTACAAGCTGGAGCTGGCCATAGTCGAGGTTCCAGACGGCTTTTTCGAGATAGCGTACCCCCCCGTGTACCAGTTTGGTGCTCTTGGAGCTCGTCCCGGAGGAGAAGTCGTCGCGCTCCACGAGGGCGACCTTTAAACCGCGAGTGACGGCATCGAGGGCGATTCCCGTACCTGTGGAGCCTCCGCCGATGATCAGGAGGTCATATTCGGTCGGGCTGTCGGGTTTGCCGCTCCGTCGGAGGTTGGTCAGATGTTGGGCACGGGTCTTGGGCGGTGGGAAGACGGGAGGCACGATGCGGCCGCTGGTGTCGCGTCTGAGGGGAGCCAAGGGCTTGTCGACTGGGTTTGAGTTATTGCGGGATGTGTAGACGACGCTGCCTGCTGCGAGAGTTGCCGCCGTAGCAGCATACGCGAGGAGAAATGGCCTCTTGAGGCTTCGAAGTCGCTGCTGCATTGCTGGCTCGTCTACTCCACCTTCTCGATTGCTGTTCTCTTAAGAAACTCGAAATATTCGGAACTCGAAAACACCAGAGTCGCAAGTGCTGGGGACTCATCAGACGGAATGTTTATAAGTGGCAGATGGAACGAGCCAACTGCGGACTCTAGATTAAATATCTCATCCTTCACGACGTCGAGCAACACTAAGAGTCCATCGTGATATCATACCTCCACGCATAGTCAGTCGACAGCAGCCCCAATCTCAGCATGACACGCGCCAGCACTCTGCACCTCGAGCTCAGCAGACTACGCGCCCCTCCCAGATCCTCCCAATGCCACTCTGCCCCGCCAGACGTCCAATCTTTTCAAGTGAGGCCGTTCAATAAAAGGTCCAGTGTCCGACTTGAAAGTCGTCCCGCCGAGACACGGGGTTGCCAATCTGACAGCCATCGTGGAGAGGGTCCATGCAACTCGGGGTTATGGCACCGACCAAGAGTGGTCCTGGCCAGCCCGACCATGCACCTCGGGGTTCTCAACCCGAAGTCGAGCACCAAAGATCCAAGATCCCTGCCCGATTTCGGGCCTTTAGACGCGCACTAGGAGTCCCAGCCTGCAACCACCACGTGCCGCATCTGGAGCGGATCGCCCTCTTCTCAGCTGCGGTAGCATTCGTCATCTTTTATCAATCAAGTGACCAGAGTCTTTCGAGAAGAAGCTCAAGGGCTAGAATGTTCTGTGTATCATCGTCAGCCAAGCCATTCCGACCTTGGCTGTCAAAAGAGGGGTTGACTGGGAAGGGGAAGATGATTGTACCAAGGAGTTGCCTTTAGCAAGAAATTGACAACAGAAAAGGGGGGTTAATCAAGATACTAGAGGTCAGCAGGCATTCATTTTAGACATTCTGACCCCTGAACCACAAAGTAGACTACATCTTGGCCAAGTTGTGAGAATTCTTATTCATTCTCCAATGTCTTCAGACCAAACTATTCACTCCCTCAATCATGCAATTCAGCAAGCTCGCTTCATTAACAGACATTCAATTTCATCTCATCATCAGCTCATTCTCATCAATGGGTTCTGTCATCCCTCCCGCCTGTTTTCTCTTTGTGCAGTCTTTCGTGTCTTCTAATAATCCCAACTGCAACCCTCCCTCACCGTCTCACCTCCAAGTGATCAGGATGCTCTCCAACTTGGCTTGTCTAACATCTACACCCTCGAATCGGCAGCGTTCTCATACGTGTTTGACCAGACGCTTCTGGTAGGGTTGACAAGTCGTCTCAGTCCCATAAAGGGCGTGTTCATCGGGCTAGCACCAGTGAAGATAAACGTATCGTAGAGGAATCCTCCAAGGGTACAACCAAAGAATGGCGCAACCATCGGGATCTACCAGCCAGGATCAGCATTTAGTCACGTCTGGAATCCCTGTGGTCATCAACTCACCCAGAAGTAGTAACCCCCTGCAGACCAGACCTCGTTCCCATACCCAATCATGTAAGAAACCAGCCGCGGCCCAAAGTCCCTCGCCAAGTTGATAGCATAACCCGTCTCCCATCCAAAGCACGCACCGATGCCAAAGATGAGGAAGAACAGACACAGCGGCATCAGGGGCCCAGCGCCAATGTTGTTGCTGTCGGCAAGCGCAAAGATGACAAACTGCAGGATCGTGCTGGCGACGACCTCGGAGAAGAACATGCCCGTGCGGGTCATGAACGGCGCAGGGTACGTGCAGAAGACCCCGGCGGTGGCGTTCTCCCCTATGACTGTGCGGATCCCCGGCCCGCCCTCGAAGGCGTCAAACGCCGACTTGTAGTTTCCGTAGACGACGGCCGCGCCGGCCATGGCGCCGAGGAGCTGCGCGAGGGCGTAGACGGGGAACTTGCGCCAGGGGTGGCCGCGGAAGACGCAGTTGGCAAAGGTCACGGCCGGGTTGATGTGGCCGCCGGATTTTCCGCCGCAGTAGACTCCGAGCATGACGCCTATTCTGAGTTGAAAAGGTTCAGCAATATTCCATCTCAGCGGACGACAAAACATTTGAGAGATGTCTTACCCCCAGCCCCAGGAGATACTCTGATAGTCTCCCTTCAAGCCCCTGCTCAGCACAACCTGGGCAACAACGCCGTCGCCAAACAGGATGAGGATAAAGGTGCCAAAGAACTCGGAGAAGGCATCCTGGCAGTAGTACCTTATCCTACTCCAGGTGAGCTGCTCCTCCCTGATTGGCTGCAGCGTCGAGTTGCTGGCGTGCTCTCGAAGACCTTCCGACTTTACCATGTCGACCTTTGGCGGGGAAGCCGACATGTTGACAGACGAGTCCGAGATGAAGTCGTGGGTAAAAGAGATGGACATTGTTGAATAGTGATTTTTTTTTCCCAGCGGAGGCAACGGGAGGAGAGATGGGGGATGCCGTCATTGTCTGAGGGGGGATATGGTTACAATTTATGGTCAGGCATGGACCGCCGGCCTGGGAAAAGACATGCTTGGGCCAAGCCGTTTACGATAGAGACCATGACAGTTTCCTCCGCCGCCTCGGTCTGATCCATTCCCCTCCAGGACCTTGGGGGGGGTTGCTTGCGGACTTGTTACTCTCTTTCTAGAATCGGCTCCGAAGAGGGAGGTAGGTCGGTGCTCAAGGGGCGAAACACGGAGCCAAATCAATTGCTGGGTCGGGGGGGCTCTGGAAAACGTTACTCGAGATGCCGAGTCGGTATCCCACACCGAAGGGACGGTGTAGAACAGTTGCCGTACGGTATACCTCTAGTCGTCCACACCATCCCCAGCTTCGCCCCCCGGGGAAACCCCAGCTTCCATCAGACCGAGGTATGTTCACCAACTCCACATTATAAGCAAGTCAGCCATGGCTCAACTCTTTAGCCAGGACTCGAACTTCTCGAAAAGGTCAAAGTTTCCCACAACCTTGAGGGTGGCACCAAGCTCCCGGGCTAAACCAACCCTCCACTCTTACTCGCTACTCCAAACCCCGACAGCGTCGCATCATGAACAATATGTGAGTCGGTGTGCCAAAGGCCGAAGTTTCTTGGAAAAAGGTTCCCAGGGATCTCTAGGTTCATTGGGCATTGACCACGCGTTTCAATCGTGGAGGGTTGTCAGCTTTGTCCAAGTCCAATTGAGCCGAGTTCATCTTGTATGCCGAATTTGGTCTCGTGCCCCGTGATAAGTGCAACACCCCGCAACATGGGGATGGACTAATGCGGAGGGGGGGTTCCCCGTGGAGGAGCTTGTGATGATGGGCTTTGTAGCTCGGGGCGGTAGACCCGAGAATACTTAAGTTCGGGGTTCATTGCAACCAAAGCTCATCTTCAATTGAAGCCCCTCCTCCAACTTCTCTGTTGCGTTCATCTTTTTACAAATTCCCATCACATCTCCACCGGACAATGCCTCTCATCAATGGATCTGCGCAAGCCTCGTTTGTCGGAGCCATTGATCAGGGCACCACAAGCTCGCGCTTCCTCATCTTCGACACGAGTGGCGAAGTCGTCGTCACTCATCAACTTGAGTTTAAGCAGTTCTATCCACACCCTGGGTGCGTAACACTGACACAACATCTTTGATTTGATCCAAGGACTGACTTGCGATTTTCACAGATGGCATGAGCACGACCCTGAAGAGCTCATCAGCTCGGTCGAGGCGTGCATCGACGCGGCGGTAGAGGCCTTTGAAGCACGGGGCCACTCGCGCGACAAGATCAAGGCCGTGGGAATCACCAACCAGAGAGAAACGACGGTCGTCTGGGACAAGACGACCGGCACTGCTCTCTACAATGCCATCGTGTGGACCGACACGCGATCGCAGGAGCTCGTGCGCCGGCTCAAGCGCCGTCTCGGGTCCGGCGAGCTGACGTCGAGATGCGGTCTCCCGCTGTCCACATACCCGTCCGTGAGCAAGCTGCTGTGGCTCATGGAGAACATCCCCGCGGTCAAGGACGCCTACGAGCGAGGTGTGCTCGCCTTTGGCACCGTCGACACCTGGCTGGCGTACAAGCTCAACGGCGGCACCGAGCGAGACGTCTACGTGTCTGACCCTACCAACGCGTCGCGGACCATGTTTATGAATCTCGAGACGCTCGACTACGACGAGGACATACTGGACTGGTTCCGGCTCGACCCGGCAAAGATGAAGCTGCCAAAGATTGTGCGGTCCTCCGACACAAAGGCCTACGGGTCCCTGGCGGGGACGTCGCTCAAGGGGACCAGGATCACTGGCTGCCTCGGTGACCAGTCTGCTGCGCTCGTCGGCCAGAAGGGATTCACGCCTGGTCTCGCAAAGAACACTTACGGCACTGGCTGCTTCCTGCTCTACAATGTCGGCGAAAAGCCCGTGCTGTCCAGACACGGCCTGCTCACGACGGTGGCCTTTGACTTTGGCCCCGACAACGTCATGTACGCTCTCGAGGGCAGCATCGCCGTGGCTGGCTCGAGCGTCAAGTTCCTCGTCGACAACCTGGGCCTCATCCAGTCGTCATCCAAGCTCAGCGCCCTGGCCGAGACGGTCGACGACAACGGTGGGTGCACCTTTGTCACGGCCTTTAGCGGCCTGTTTGCTCCCTACTGGATTGACGATGCGAGAGGCACCATCTTTGGCATCACGGCCTACACTCAGAGGGGGCACATTGCACGGGCTACCCTCGAGGCGACGTGTTTCCAGACAAAGGCCATTCTCGATGCAATGGAGAAGGACAGCGGGCATGCGCTGACGGAGCTCGCTGTCGACGGCGGCATGTGCAACTCGGATCTCGTCATGCAGGTGAGTGGATGCCTAAGGCTGAGAAGAGGAGATGATGCTAACCAGGACTAGACCCAGTCTGATCTTATTGGAATCCCGGTTAATCGGCCGGCCATGCGCGAGACCACTGCTCTCGGGGCTGCCATCGCGGCTGGTCTGGCCGTGGGCGTCTGGAAGGGCTTTGACGACTTGAAGGACGTCAACACGCAGGGAAAGACCATTTTCAAGCCTCGCATCAACAAGGATGAGGCCACAAGCCGGTTCGATGTCTGGGAGAAGGCTGTCCAGATGAGCAAGGGTTGGGCTAGTTGATTTCGAGCGGTTATGAACTGCTTTGTGCTTTTTGACAGATAACCGACCCAATGCGGCAGATATGTTATTGTTTCCTTTATTAGTTTGATATAGCCCAGCAAGAGAATTTCCTAATTATCTACAGGACTACTATTTGCATCTCATAGCTTTCATTGTTTGTGTTTTCGCGTTTGTGTATAGGGTAGCCGTATGCATGATGCCACCACGATAATTACGTGATGATCGTCGATACGGATAAGCCGCAGACAAAAACCACGTCAATGAATCCACCCGGATTGCTGACATTATGCGGATATACGCTGCTGAATGGGAACAGGCCGCGTAGGAAATGCATAATCCCTCTCTGTCAAGCAACAATGCTCATCTCATGACTTGCAAAGGCTCCCAGCCCACCTGTTGGTCGTCGATCGATCGCTGGCACGAGCAAAGCATGCCGCCATCATGATCACATTGGAGCGGCAACGTTCCATGATTGTCATCAGTTTCTAATAATAATTTTGCGGGGGGTTGGGGCAACTCGGCCGACTCCCAGCTGTCGATCGGACTTGAGCGACTTGGCCCGTCATGTGAAATACGGCCGACCCTGTGATTGACCTTGAATGTCTTGGAACGGCGATACGCTTAAATTGTTTGTTCTCGCCCGCGGCTGTTCATTTTGGCTTACAATTGTCGGCTGTAGATCTTTGTTTCGGGCTGGCGCTTGGGTGAGAGAATGCCATCATCGACTTGTCGGGGTTCGGCGCTTAAGTCAAAATTTCTGTTGCTTACGGGCCGCCGCAACGGCCTGGGGGGCCTCTAAAGATGCCTTTTCTGGCGCTTAGACCTCAATTCAGCTCGTCTGGACTTTTAAGCATCCTGAGCCGACGTTTCAAGTCGCCGAATGTAGAAACGAGAAAAAGCCTCTGATGATGATTCTCTGATGATTCAGCCGTTTCCAGCCCCAACTGAGAAGAGGTGCCTGGACACGACGTCGCACCGCCGCGCGCAGGAGCAAGGATGCAGGAACCGAGCAAATGGTGCCTCATCAATTGATCGTCAGGGCAATGGGCATCATCGGGCTTACACAGAACCTACCTGAATGTCGTGGAACTTGACCTTCCGTCTACGGTATCCTCGTAATGGCTTTTTGCAGGAGATGCCCTCAACAAGGGATGCATGCTGTCGAAGCACGACAGATACGAACGGCACTTGGCGGACGCCGGTGTCACCAGCCATGGACTTTTTGTTAGTTTATTTTTACCTCTGTTGGTGTTGTCCTGCACCCAACAACATGAACCACTTGGACTCATGAGGAGACAGTCCTGATCCCGCGCGTGCGAGATTTAATCCCAAGTGGAGAAAACATCTCGTGTATGTAGGTCAAGAAGGTTGGCAGGCAGACCACTCTTGCCACTTTCTCTACGTGGACAGAGATGGGAGCTTCCAAGACCCGACGACCCTGGCTGTTCGGAAGCGCTGGCGGGATCCGTCGACCAACCACAGGGCACACAGATCAGAGGGTTCCATTTTTAGCGGCGCCCATCAGCTCATTGATAGGCGGGAACAACGCCCAACACGAGCGGCTGCACATGGTCCTTGCATGGGGGAAGGAACCGTTTTTAGAAACATCTCAAGACAGGTCGACGGCGGTTGGCCACGACGTCTCCGTTTCAATGCTGGTTTACGAGCCTATCACCGATCTGAGACTGGGATATCCCGTCCTTGGCCTGCATCGACGAGATGGAGGTTGGAAGGAAATCTTCCGCCTCATCCGAACTTGGCAGTTTTTTTTTACCGCTTCGTTGGCGTTAAACATGATCGGGCGCTGGGATTCTATGGAATGGATCCTTACGGTGGTTGGATCTCTGGCCCTTTTTTTTCTTTTCCTTTCAGGTCCCCACCCTCCGTATGTAGCTGCATGCAACAGTTCCTATTTGCGTCCTCGTCTAGCCATGACCTCACGGCACGAGCCCGTATACGGGGAAAATGTCGAGAGGTTAGGTCATGAGCAGGGTTGGCCCCGTCTAGCCGCCAACATGACATCTTATACGAGCCCCGCGGGTAAACAAGAAACAAAGATCTAAGGAGGCGAAGAAGCAACATAAGAGACCTCATCCTTTCTCCTCTCGTTTCCCTTCTCCATTCCTCATCAGACTCTCGTTTCAGATAAACACCGCATTCGTTCAAACAAGACACACTCGCTGAAGTTTTGAACCTTGCTTTTTTGCCTTGACCAACCATGCAGGGCTTCCTCTTGCTCGGCGCGGCGGCCATTGGCATGGCCAACGCTGCCGCCGTTGACTTCCGCAGAGGATACTATCCTGGTCCTGGCGAGAACCACCACAACAACTACAACCTGCCTGAGGGCTACACGACCTCGACCGTCTACGAGACGCAGACCTTCACTGTCACAGAGTGCCCCCCGGATGTCCCCTACTGCCCCGGGACCCCCCACATCACCACAAAGACGATCGCTGTTTCAACCACCATCTGCCCCATCACCGATGTCGAGACGGTTCCTGGATCTGTCACGGATGCCACGACCGATTACAACCCTCCTGATGAGACTACTACTGAGCCCGTGAACCAAGACACCACCACCGACTACGCCCCTCCTGAGGAGACCACCACCGACTACGCCCCTCCCGAGGAGACGTCCACCCAGCCTGGGCAGGAGACCACCGAGGAGACCACTGAGGTGCCTACTTCGACTGACAAGTATCCTCCTCCTCCCGAGGACACCGATTCTGTCACTACTCAAGCCGAGACCACCACCACTGAGCAGGAGGACACCACTGAGGTGCCTTCTTCAACTGACAAGTATCCTCCTCCTCCCGAGGATACCGAGACTGTCACGACTGAAGCGGATACCACTTATCCTCCTGAGGTCACTGAGACCACCGAGGGAGTCACCTCCAGCGATGAGCACCCTCCCCCTGAGCCCACCACCAGCGAGGAGGAGACCACCACGACTGACGAGTATCCTCCCCCGGAGAACACCAAGCCCACCAAGCATGACCAGGGCTCCACCACCTCGACTGACAAGTACCCTCCTCCGGCGACCACCAAGATGACCACCTCGACCATCTACACCACCGAGGTGCACACCGTGACTTCTTGCCCTCCCGAGAAGCCCAACTGCCCTGGCCGTGAGGTCACCACCGTGACCATTGCCGTGTCCACCACTGTCTGCCCCGTCACCGAGACTGAGGAGACTGAGACCTCCACTGACGTCTACCCGCCTCCCAAGCCTACCACCGAGGAGGAGACGGAGACCAAGACGATTCCTGAGGAGACTGAGACCGAGACCCAGTCTGCCCCTGAGGAGACTTCCACCACTGACGTCTACCCTCCTCCTCCCAAGCCGCAGACTACCAGCGACGAGGAGTCGAAGACCAAGACTATCCCTGAGGAGACCGAGACCATCACCTCTGGAACCTCCACTGATATCTAC
>JABFEP010001183.1:0-15112 GCA_013618265.1 Fusarium albidum
GCATGTAGGTATGACACCGTTTCCGTCTTGTCCTCGTGAGAACCCCTGCTCTGGGCTTGACGGGATGTACACTGAGGTGAGATTAATACTGCTGCTCGTACCTCTCTGCTCAATCTCCAAACCTCAGTGGTCTCGCGTTACGCTGGCCCGCTGAAAACTGTCCTGTACCTCACGCCTCAGAGACATGACTTCGATGCCACCGCTCCTATCTTGCGAGTCTGACACGATGTCGTCTCCCAGCTCATCAACTTCGTCAATGACCAGCTTCGGTTCTCTCCCCACCGAACTTCGCCTCAAGATATGGTCACGAGCAAATGAGCCTCGCGTCGTACTATACGGAGACCTGGTTCAGCGACCCAGCTCTTATCCGCTGCCTGCTGTCACACAGCTCAATACCGAAGCGAGGGAGGAAACCAGGCCAGGGTATGAGCCGGTCGGCGGCGGGTCATATTTCGACTTCTCCAGGGACATTCTCGTGTGCGACCACAAGATCTCGGATCAAGCCCCCGACCCTTATCTGGAGGATCTCGCCCCACGGATCAGACGGCTTGCGTACTGGGACTGCTTCCCCGATGATGGCCGGGTAGATGGACCCTACCATTACTCTGTCTACTTGTCGGCATGCTATCGCCAGCAGGATTTTGGCAGGATCGAGTTCGACCGCTTCTGGTTCCCGAACCTGGACGACTTGTGGATTGTCAAGGTGGGAGAGATTGACCCAGCATGGATGATCCACGTGGACATGAAGGCGCCGTATGAGGTTCGCCTGAAGGAGCTGGCCAAACAGTTCAGATATTGGGTGGATGAGAACATTATCGAGATGGGGCCCCTGGACCTGGATGACCCTGAATCAAAGGCGGTTCTGAACGAAGGCCGATGCGGAAAGGAAGATTGCCACGAGCTCAACAGAGGGCGCAGCAAGATGGTTTCCAAGGTTGTCTTCCTCGATGGGAAGTACAAAGCCCCAGAGGATAGCAAAAGCTGGGTGCGAATCTTGCCGTGGCACGTGGACGAAGAAAAGGTCAAGGAGAGCCGAACCTGCCAGAACAGGATGAGATGGGTGCTTGTGGAGCGTATTCTGACGTTCGACCTGCAATGGGAGGGGTGGAGTGAGTCGGGATGGGAGATCAGACGACACAGGCGGGGCGGATGAAGCTGACGGGCGAGAGGGGATCCTTCACGGAGAGGAGGCGGCAACCAAGCACAGAGAGCCAGCTGTCGTGCTGACGCCATGATGACAAGCTCCTGACTGCAAAGCAAGCTGAGCAAATCCGAGGCCGAGGAGGTTGCTGTCGTTCAAATTCGCGATGGTGTCTTGATGCCCCCCACTTCAGGTCGGGAGAGGAAGTTTTGAGGCAAGGAAGTCAGTGCAAGAGCCGGGGCCAGTATTCCCACAAGTGGCGGGATGAGCGTCGAACTCCAGACTCCCCTGGGCTAGAGTGGCGCGCGGAACTGTTCGCCTCGTCGAAGCGGATCTACAGAACGTTTGGTGTACACAGAAGCTATAAGAACAAGGGAGAAGGAGAGCCGGGAGAAGAGATTTCTAGTACATGAACTCATCCAAGATATACAGAGGTTTGTTTTCAGCAACAGACCTTGGACCAACCGTTGGGAAATATATCAGACACTACTGAATCTGGGAGGCTAGGGAGGATTACAAGCTTGCTTTCACGATGCGCGAAAAGAAAAGTCAAGGAAGGTCGAAACTCTCAACGCGATGCGACTATAGGACTATCAGACCGGCTCAGGCAGGGCATGCGAATCGATCGCTATCTCTGTACGAGCTGACCCTATCCTCATGTTGGCGCTTTTTACAGGCCAGCCACCAGGCACTGCTCTTCAGCTGCGAACTTGTCAGCGGTGAAGCCATCGTTTTCTGGAACACAGTTTTGAAGATTTGCTTCGCTGTTCTGGAGGCCAACTGTTCCGGGCCAGTGTTCAGCCTGCAGGCGCGCATTAATGTGAACACTGAAGGAACAGATAGAACAGAGGGCTTCGAGAGAGACTATTGGGGTATTCACCGTTGGGTTTCGGGCCCTAGATATATATAAAAAAGGGGGGGGCTGTCTCTCTTGTATTGTATATTACTATATCTCAGCCGTTCTTGTCCAATGGCATCCACAGAACTGCAACCACAACTCAACAAGGCTAGCAGTTCGCAGCTCCTTCGTCCAGCAGCTCGGGCCAACAGGGTACGCTCATGTTCTGGTCCCCTATCCTCACAGGCTAGATAGGCCATGTGGGAGGAGGTGGCCAAGCCCGTCATTGTGGAATTCGACCCCGGATTCTCCTCGCGAACCCGATTCGAACGCATGAGGCTGGCGAGGCTCCTCAGCCGAAGCAGGGAGGGACAGGCTGCTTTCGTGCGCCTCCACAGCCTGGTGTTCCAGGACTGCAGCTTCCAATGGCGGCGCATGAATCCGGTCAAGGACACGTTCCTGACGACCGACATGACGCTGCCGACTCCAAAGCTGCACATGGAGCTGCACGGGGAGAGCTTGTCGCTGTCGCCGGTCAGCCAGCCAATGCGGAAGCTCGCATCCGTCTTCCATGACTGGGACGACGTCCACTCGCCCGGCGTGGACCTCGACGAGGTTGCCGGGAGGCCCCTGGACCGCAGACTCCTGCCAGAGGTACGTGAGTTCACCATGATGGGCCCCAGGCTCCAAGCCGAAGACTACTGGAGCCGGAACTTTCCCGACGAGGAGGGCTGGTACGACGTGCTGTCGATCTTTGACGACGACGACGACGACTGTTCCGAGACGGCCGCGGCGTCGAACCGCAACGACGTCGACGTGCCTCGGAGCCTCCCGCAGTGGTACGGGTTCCGGTACTACCTGTCATCGGGACGGCTTGAGTTCAGCCGCCTGGCGTGGTGCGAGGTCGAGGACGTGGTCCTCGCCGGCAACAGCACCAGGAGCGGGCTGCCGGGCATGGCTGCCAAGCTCTGGATCCTGAGGCCCGGAGAGGAGAAGCGCCCGAGATCGAGGCCACACCACGACTGGAGGGAAGTCCCTCTGGGTGATGCCGTGGCGGACGATGGCTATCACTACCCAGACGATGGGTTTGGAGAAAAACACGTGAGACGGCTCTGGCAGTTCACAAAGTTCCGCTTCGAGAGTCCGACGTACATGAACCCGCCCATCATTGTGGGCAGAAGCGAGTTGCCGACCTTTGGGAAGAAGGAGAAGCAACCGTCGGTGCGGGGCTTGCCTAAGAACTGATAACTACTACGACGATGTACGGCAGTTTCGATCTTGTTAGGGAATACGGTCCGGAGTTGGGTTTTTTTCATTGTATAGAAATTATCTATATAGAATAAAGATAACTTACCCGTATATATATATCTTGCACACATGAATATATATTACTGTAAAGGGGATTCAAAGATATCAGTAGAATTTCTTTACAGTTAGGGATCTAGACTAGAGAATTTAGATATATATCCCTACCAAGATATAAGTCAAAGATAGTAGTTCACGAATTGACGGCCATTTAAAACCAGTTCCCAAAAGTGTTCTTGAACAACATCAATACTTGACTTGACTTGGGACGATAAACCGAATGCTTTAATGCCATCTACTTAGGAAAGGAATGTTTTTCAATGTCATAGCATCATTTAGCATTCTTATCTAGATTCACAACCGGCCTCCCAGCCGCCAGACGCTCAAGGTTCTCGAGAAGCAGGCCCGAGAGGTTATCCCAGTACCTGGACGACTGCCAGGCGACATGGGGGGTGAGGAAAAAGTTGGGCGCCTTCCAGAGCGGGTGACCCTCGGGCAGGGGCTCCGGCTCGGTGACGTCGACGGCGGCCCCCTGGATGAGCCCCCGCTCGAGGGCCTGCACGAGGGCGTCGGTGTCGACGATGGGGCCCCGGGCGACGTTGCAGACAAAAGCCTTCTTCTTCCGGGTCCCGCCGAGGACCTGGAACTGCTCGGCGCCGAGGAGACTCCTCGTGGCGTCGCTGAGGGGCAGGCACACGACGAGGAGGTCGAGATCCTGGGCGAGGAAGCGGTTCACGTCCTGCCTGGAGCCGCCCGAGAACCACTCCGCCGGGATGACGCCGTCCGGGTCGCCCGTGCCGGGGACGCAGTAGGTCTCGTCCCGGCGGGATTCGGGTGTGGGGCGCTCGCGGAGGGTGTACGCGTAGACCTCCATGCCGAGGGCCTGCGCGAGACGAGCGCACTGTCTGCCGATGCCGCCGTAGCCCAGGATACCACTTGGCAAGTGTGTTGTCCGTGTTAGTGGCCACCATAATAAAAAAGGATAGGCGTCCTATGGACAAGACATCTTACATGCGACGGCCGGTAGAGACCTTCATGCCGAGTTCCAACCTGGGCCTCCAGAGCTGCTGCTTCTGTTGCTCGGCGTAGACGTGGAAGTGATGCTGGTGGGAGAGGTATGCTCCAATCACCCACTCGGCGATCTGGGGGCTGGTGTCGACACACAAGACCCGTGTGTTAGCACGTAAAGTATATGCAAGGATTTCGGTTGGTTGATGGCAACATACGGCTGACAGCCACTGGCATTGCAAAAGACGACGTCCGGGTCAAGATACTTGGGATGCCCCTCCCACAAGTCCAGCCCTGCCGAGGCGACCTGGAAGAAGCGCACGTTGGGGACGAGCTCGGCCCTGGGAACGTGGTAGATGCACATCATGGTGACGCCCTCCCACGCCTCGGGCGGCAGATGGTCGGGCGGCATGAGCTTGAAGTTCTCGACGGGCGTCTGGTGCCAGCGGACCTCGAGCTCGGGGAACCTTGTGCGCACGCCGTCGAGGAAGGATGCCGGCGCCGGGCTGGGGAGGTAGATGAGAAGGACTTCGCCTTTGAGAGCCATCTTGCCGGTGGGGGTAGTCTAATCGCTTCTCAGAATCGACGGGAACTCTGGTTGTGATGGCTGCGCCCAATAAGTAACAACTCTAACAACCTGTTTATCCCCCCCCCCTCTCCCCCGGGGCGGGGAAACCTCGGCGGACCTCTTCCGGCAGGAGCCATGGTGACAATGGCCGTCCTCGGTGCCGAGGCAACTCCACAAAAGATTGCGTCTTTTGGCCCGCTGGTGAATAGTCAGTACGTAGGTAGGTAGGTAGGTGTACAGAAATAACTGGCCAGAAATGCTTCATTAATCCCAAGTAGCAAACCCCCGCTAGACCGAGCTGTACGGATATATATCCAAATTCTGGTTGCGGATAAGACAGCCTCCCATGCCTCCGATGCTCATGATGAACCACTATCCAGGTTCTTGTACCAAATTACACAATTATCAAACACAAAATATTAGAATCCCCTCCGTTCACTCTTCTTCAAACTCGAAGCCCGGGACGACAACTCTCCCGCTGATTTTCTGAATCTGTTACTGAAGCTGAAGCTCGCTGCCGAGAGCCCGTGCATGCGTGACGGCACCGCCGGCTCGACCCTCTCCCACTCACGTGTCGCCTTCTCGCCGTCGTCACTGTCGACCATGGCTGGGCTTGGTAGCATTGCCAGGTTCCTTGGGATCTTGAGCATCGCGCCTTGGAGGGCCGCCCATGACTCGACCTGGCCGTCTGCTGCCTCCTCGACACAGTTGCATTCATCCCCTGCGGGACACTGAGTCTCGCCCGCAGCATGCCACTCTGCCAGGCATGCTTCGTGGCTTGCGCATCCGCAGGCTAAGCACGGCGGGAAGAGGGCGTCCACTGGCTCAAGGCAGTAGACGCATCGAAGCTGGCTCTGGGTCCGATGGCACCGATCGCAGGTTCCCACCGCGCCTCCGACCTTGGAGTCCGTCGACGTGTAGCGAAGAGGCTCAAGTTGTGTTTCGTGGATCTGGCATACTCCAGTCACATCGAGTCCACGGCCCGACGCGAGCCGTGCTTGGAGCTGGTCCTTCTTGCCCATGGCGATGGGAGACGAGTTGGCGTGGCGGCTCGGGCCCTTCCCGCTCGCCCCATCGTGTATTGTTGTCGAATCGTGGAAGCTGTGTTCCATGTGCCCACTGGGCACGTCGTCTTTGAGCGCATTGAACTTCATGATCTCGAGCCTGGCCAGCGGCTGGTTCCACATTTGCAGCATCTCGGCGTACGCATATCGGTAGTTGGCGTAGATGTTTGCCCGGTTAGATTCAATAAGTGGCGTGCTTAGCCAGCCGTCGTCATCGAAAATGGTCTGGTCCTCCATGACGACTGCGATCTTTGTAGGAACCAGCGGCAGCATATCATCCTTCCGGTACTCGTCGTCATCCAAAGACGTTCTGCCACCGCTGGAATCCATCGCTGTCGACGCGCTCCAGGTAACGTTACCTGGAGCCAGGCTGCTGAGGATGGTTTCGGCCGGGCTTGGCTTCTTCTTTCCATGCCCGGGAGGGGATGACGAGCTCACGCCGGCAAATGAACGAGGCAGATTCGCAGCAAAGGCCGATGCCAACCCAGAGTTTGCCCGGTGGAGGAAGCGTGTGTTTGGCGACGTGGACAAACCAGGGGGGGGGTCAAGCTCCCCAAGGTAGCCCTTGAATTTGTTTGGCGGTGTCTCCCCGCAAGAGTACGAGTTTGATGCTGCGTCTCCGCCCCATAGGCCATCGTCAGATGCTTGCGATCCAGCATAGTGCACAGGAGTGTGTATCGTCATCGGTGTCGTGATGGCGGAATTGGTGTAGCTGCGGCTGTTGATGTTCCATATGGAGGCATCCGTCGGGAAGTAGTCGAGAGAGAAGGCTGGCGCCTTGAGAGGGAGCGGAGTTTCGGGCTGCGGCAGATGGGATTCGAAGTACGCAACGCTATCATGGGCAGAGGATTCGCTGAAGATGCACGAGAGCATTGCCAACATTTGGATGTCGGCGATCTTCTCAAAGTAAGAAAAAAGATCCATGATGAAATCCTTGGCCAAGGGATGTCTGCCCCATTTCACCCTACCGGACAGCGTCCCGTCGTTTCTATCCATGAATGTGTAGGAAGGGTTTTCCCCGTGGTGTTTTGATACCACATCGTGCGCAATCACCAAGATGGAGTCTCGCCTTTGGTTATGGGAGAGCACCTCGAGCGGAACACCCTTCTTCAGCAGAAGCCCCAAGTAACGCCAAACGTCGACTAGATCCTTGGCGTCGTATTTCTCGGCAACCAGGGCATTATGTTCACAGACATCGGCTCCGTCCCCAAAGATTGCGTATTCGCGCGCAAATTCTTCCTTTGAAGGCAGCATAGCACGGAGGTCATGCATCGATATCAGATTCTTTGGTCGGCCAGGCCGTCGACGGCTTGTACCAGTGCCAGTCCCGGTGCCAACGCCGGTCCCGCCACCACTGGAACGAATCGACCTATCCTCACTCCACGTCTTCCTGAACTGGCGACTTGGGTGATACCAGAGGCTGATCTTGTGCATCGATGTCGATTCAGAATCACTCGAGGACGAGGATGAGGAGCCGGACGCGGATGAATCAGAATCTCCGCTCGACACAGAGGCATCCTCTGCCATGAATCTCTGGCGGGGACCAAGATCGTGGGCGATCCTGCCAAAACCCGCAAAGAACGGTTCCCCCTTCGGACGTTCCCTATATGCGTCCATTGTCGTAGTGAAAAGCGCCCTCGCCTTTTCTTCCTTGGAGGGGAAGAAGCACACCAGCCGCCCGTTGTGCGAGAACCTAGCACCACACGTTCTGGGTGGCGGCGGCACAATGGTTCTATTGGGAGGTGCGAGCGCCGTATCCGTATCGTTATGAGGCGGAAGCTCCTGAGACATGGAAGCCGAACCACCCGCTGGGATGTCCTCGTCAGACTCGCTCGAGCTTTCGTCGGCCAGGCCGTCAAGGTCATCGTCAAGATCTCGTACGTTCTTGAAGAAGGTGGTGCTGGTTTCGAGGTCAACCTCGCCAAGGAGATATGTCAAGGCGACCTCAAGGCAGTTTTGTTTCCTCTGCAAGAACTGCCCAGCCAGCTGATGAATCTCGCGGTCGATCTTTTTGTGGGTTTCTAATGGCATGAAGGACGATCGCTCAACCGTGAATTTGGGGGCCTTGGCCCTTGGATAACCGGCCGGGATGTTGATTCTGACCTTGACGAAGATGGTGTCTCCATCCACGCCCCAAGGCCCGTTCAGCGAAGCATTAAGTGTCATGCTGTCCATGTCGATGTTCTCCCATCTCACCTTGGGAAGCTGCGTGCTGACGCGCAAGAGTTCTTCTTGAATGGTGTCGGGTTCGCCCCATTCGTCATATCCATGGAAGATGCCCGAGTCCTTTGACGTATGACGCTTTGTATCAGTAGAGGCCTTCCTCTTTGTCATCGCGATGCCTTTCATCCAGCCGATTTGCAACTGGGTGCGATCGACGGCCTTTCCAGAAACCTTGGCCTTCATCGACGGCCCTCGCCATGCTACACCCACGCGGTGGTTCTGGTTAGAGCCAGATCGCATGCCGAGCGTCAGCGCGCTCTGCCTGTAATTGCTGCCACCAACACCGGGTCGATGATCGCTCATAGTTGCTGATTTTCGGTCGCGATTTGAACTTTCATCCACCGTGCGGAACGTCTTGTATGTGGCACCTTTTCGACTGAGACTAATCCCGTCTGCCGCTGGCAGACCTCGAGTATGGCCAACGGTAGCGAGCACATGGGCATCGGTGCATTGCAGCCTCAGCTCATTGTCGGTGCCCCAGGAAACAAGCTGGAATTCTCGGTTGTCCATACCATCATCGCTGATGCCACCGCGACTCCTCCAAAGAAACTCCTTTGCTTTGTGATCTCCATGACCGGGGAACACCACCACAGGATCAGTCGTCACCTTGGACCCTTCAGGGAACCGTGTGTCGTAGAGGTAAATGTCTCCCGGTTCGTTCTGGGGCATAGCACAAACACCGTGCCCGAAAGGCGTGTGCCGGGCTCTCCACACTGGGAAACCAGTCTCGATGGTATGCTCAAGCGGGTCTTGGTCATTGCTATAATCCCAGAACTTGATCCTCTTGTCAATGGAGCATGAGACGATGGCAGTCGATCGAGTGCGGTTCCAGTCGAGGCCATAGATCTTGGACTTGTGGGCCTTGATGGATTTGATAGGCTCCGACGAGCGGCGTTCATCCCAGATGCGAAGCCACCGATCATGTGCCGATGCAAGGATATGGGAATCTTGTCGGTTATACTTGACCTGAGAGGCACCAGCGTTCCAGTCACAGAACGTGAGAACAGGCTGGCGTGGCCTTCGGAGATCCCATGAATGGACGTATCCATCTACAGAGCAGGTCGCAAGGAAATCGGGATGATGTGCAGACCAGTTCACATCAGTGATTGCACGGGTGTGGCCTTGCAATGAGTGCTCAATGGCCCCAGAACTTGAATCCTCTCTGCGATTCAGGTTCCACACAAGAGCACGATGGTTGGCCGCCGACACGATCCAATAGTCTCGGGCCGCAAAGGGAGACCACTGAACGTCAACCACCAACCATGGGAGACCGTGACTTCGCAGTCGTCGAGGGGGGCTGTAAGGCGAGTCCAAATCTATGATTGCCAGGCCGTCGGGGCTAGAGAGTGTCAGTCAATGCATCTCGGTGTCATTCTGTCAAGTAGCATACGAAGCTAATGCGACATCCCGGCCAGCAGGGGAGATGGTGGCTGAGCCGACCAGGCCATCGACGTGGATGGTGCCATCAGCCTCGAAGCTTTCACTATCAAAAGCCGACTTGATCTTGGGCGGGTCGGCGAACTGGTCGAAAGAGGGCATGATGACGGCCGTGACGTGAAGCTATCACGACATTCCTCATGTCGAGCTCGTATGAGGTATCTTTGGGGTTGCAGGAGCTATGCTTGAAGGCGCAGTGCCGTGTAAGGGTTCTGGATCATCTCATTGTTTGGAAGAACGCCCCCTATTGGCTTTTTAGCCGCAATGGTGTTTGTCGGGTGAGCAATGATGAATGCGAAAGGGGTCGTTTGGACAGATGAAGTTGGTCTGTTGAAGCTCGCGTCGCCAAAAACCCACATCCAGGCGCTAAGTTCTATCCCTGCATTTTAAGCGCGCTGGTACTTCCGTACCTCTCCCCATCCAGCCCGCCCAAAGCATCCAACTGACGGAACCTTCCGCGGCCTGCCTTATCGGGGTGACCTGTGACACTCTGATAGCCTAATAATGTGAGAGGCGTCCTGGAACTTACTTCCAGTTACCTCTGCTTGACACCAACTGATTGATCACCCGACTTCTTGTCGCCTCATCTGCTTGTTTATTGAGTCCCCCAACGTGTTTTTCGTCTGAATATATAGGTAGTCGTTGCGCAAACAAATCTTGAAAGAAGGCAGGATCCGTGGTTCTTCCTTCCGGTCCATTTTATTGCATTGACGACATCCTGCCCCTCCTGCTTCACTGCCCCGCCTCTCTCCCAGGGTTCAGAATCCAGCAACGGCTCTTCACCGTCAAAACAGGCTCACAAGCACAAGCACAAGCACAAGCACTCGCCAACGCCGCGCCCCCGCATATTCTCTTCTTTCCTTTAAATTATACCGCCTCAGCATCTTGTTCCCCTTGAGACACGGATCAGCGCCCTCGGCAGTCCAAGATGGCTCTTCCCAAGCGCATTGTTAAGGAAACGGAACGGCTCATGGCCGAGCCGTAGGTCGTCCCCCAAGGATCTCGCGCCGATGACATCGCATTTAACACACGCTGCCATACAGTGTTCCAGGAATCAGTGCCGTCCCCCACGAGGACAACCTGCGCTACTTTGACGTCGAGATCCACGGTCCTGCTCAGTCGCCATACGAGGGTGCGCTCCGTTCCTGCAAAGTCCCTCGGCTATGACCCGACTGACCAGTCTCAGGTGGAATCTTCAAGCTCGAACTCTTCCTGCCCGACGACTACCCCATGACACCCCCCAAGATTCGATTCCTCACCAAGATCTTCCACCCGAACGTGGACAAGCTCGGTCGTATCTGCCTCGATGTCCTGAAGAGTGGGTTATTCTGAACAGTGCGCTCCAGACAGCGGGCTAACAAATGCTGCCAGACAACTGGTCTCCCGCCCTCCAAATCCGAACCATCCTTCTCTCCATCCAGGCCCTCCTCGGCGCCCCGAACCCCGACGACCCTCTCGCCGCCGATGTCGCCAAGAGCTGGAAGGAGGATGAGCAGGCGGCCATCGCGACCGCCAAGGAGTGGACCGCCAAGTACGCGCAGTCTTGAGGAAAGAACAAGAAACACAAATACAAAAAAGATCTCAGACTTTGTTTACGGTCTCGAGCCAGAAACTAGGACCATAACGGTGGGAGTTTCGGGGGCCTACCTTGTGTCTCATTGTAGAGAGCGTCCGTCTTGGGGTGGGCACAAGGCACTTGCAAGTTTGTGCTTGGTGTTGGTTGTCTCATAGAGCCGGAGGTTTTTATTTGACTAGGAACTGTACTAAATCTGACGACCCTGAAGCTGGTCGGGAAACCGGTTTGGCTGCTGGCTGTGAAACCAGACCGAAAATGCGCTCCTCGCAACCCTGCCCCTTCGCTTATACAAGCCTACAGACTAGTTTAGACACTACTCGCTACTTGCTTCCGCTCTCCCTCTTGTATCGACTGGAAATTTCATCCCATTATTGCTTCGTTTGTTGCTTGGATTGTCAAGCAAGTAGCAAAGACTTGAGCAGGCGGGGGAACTGCTCGCAAACCTCCAAGCGACGAAAACATCCACACATCCGTGACCAAGGCAGTGATTCACTGCCACTTGCTTTCCGGCCTATATAAACACATCACCCACAGGTCCTATCATCCTCTTCCCTTTCCTTCCCTTCAAAACTTCACGAGAGCCCCCTGCCCTTCTCTTCCTTTCGTCCTCATTCACTCCCCCCTCTACCCCCTTTATCCTTGGGTCTTCTTAACCTCTCACCTGGGCCGAGACCAGATTGCCGTTTGGCCCAGCCAAAATGTCGACCCGGCAAACTGATAATTACTCCATCGCAATGGAGGCTCGCAGAGAGGAAGACCGCTGCGCTGGACTATTTGGTCTTCTTTCGTCGACCAACAAGTCTCTCTTCCACCTGCTTGAACCCAAGGCTGAAGCCAAAACTGAAGTCGGCTTCGCCTTGAAGATAGCTTCAAACTCGCCGCCCCAATTCGAGCAGAAGAAGCCTCGTCGTGTCGTATACACGACCGAGACCAACGATGAGTCGACGACCAGCACGGCAGATGTCATCGTGGCTGCTCCTGGGAATGAGGTAAGTCATGCTGCCAACACCCTAACACATGATCTCATTTTCATCCCCCTGCCCTCATATATATACGCTGCTGCTTGGCCCACCAGAAATCTAACAAGTCGTGCAGGGCTACTTGGCCGTTCATCTCCTCCCATCAATGGCCGAATGCATGACTAGAGAGGACATTGCAGCCACTTGCAAGGACCTGAGCGACCTAACTTGTCGGATTCCGGCAGCGGTTTGGCAGGCTCTTACTAAACGTGAGCAGAAGAGTGTCATCTTGGCCGGTATTTCCTTCTGGAGAGCGAAAAGGGGGATCACGGTTCGGCACTTGACCGACCTCAATCTCGACAAGGCAACCGGCCCGGATGTCGGCTCTGCAAATTCCCAGATGCGCGGTGGTCTACCCAAGGGTGAATCTTCTGCCAGTTATGGGGTTTCTGCTCAGAGGGAGGCCATGCTTCAGGCCAAGGTTGATGAGCTCACCGGTCAGGTGATGGAGCTGGCGCTCTCCGTGGCCCAGCTGCAGGGCAAGCAAGGTCCTGAAGCTGGTCACGAATCCCCTCAGGCATTCTTGGAGCCCGTAGGCTGGCCCCAGCCGAGGGGCTTATCCTCTAACAAGACCAAGCCGTGGGGCTGCAACTGGGAGTCGGCCTCCCCTTCGACTCCTCAGCGGACCAACGTCGATTCGCGCGCCAGCACTGGATGCCATTGGTACGATGTTAGGGCTGTCGGAACTCCCGGCACGCTTCTGGAATCGGTATCCCCGCACAAGCCAGAGTACGTTCCAGCCTGGGGTGATGCTACCTGGGGCGGAGCGGCAGAGGGCAACACCCAGCGCGTCAAGAAGCAACCTTCCAGCAACTGGGACGAGGATGACGACAGCAATACTATGGGGTGGTGAGCTCCATCCTGTATTGCGATGCGCATGATTCCAGAAGGGCATCGCTCGCCTTTCCATGATTCTTGCGCCAGAACCCGAGCCGGACAGGGGCGCAGCGAGCATCACGGGGTTCAGGAGAGTCATGATGCTCACTGAGAGAGGAGCCATGATGACAGGTCGGACTTGATCTTGAGACGGCGGCTGTTACTTTTGGAGGGGGTATTTCGGCGTTGCAGTTGGATCTCTCGGGGCAAACGATGGAAGCCAGCAATTAGTCACGGTGGACTAGGGAGGGAGAAAGTAAATCAGATTTGCCCCCAGACAGGAGAATTTAGACGTTATTGTTTTTTGCCTCATCGTTCAAGTATCCATATCAACCCGTGCACCATTTCCCTCTCGGCAGCTAAAGCCTGTTCCAGGTGAGGAGCCTTGAGCCAAAAGGTGTGAGGCCAACCCGTCTGAACTTTTACTTGGACGTCGACGCCGGCCTCCTTCAGGATCAACGCATAGCAGAGCCCATCCGAGTAGATGGTATCGTTCGAGGAGAGCTGGATCCACGTTGGAGGGTGGCGGCCCTCGAGTTCTTCCCTCGTGGCCTCGAGGGGTAGTTTCTCGAGGCCGTCCCTAGGAACGTCCCGTTGCAGATACCCGTTCAGCGATGTGATGAATGTCGGGGAAACACTGGTGTGATACGGGCGCAGCCGCTCCGGGATGAGGTCCACGCCGCTTGGGACGTCGGCCGTGACGGGGCACCTCAGTAGGAGACCATGAATAGAAGAAGAAGAGCCCCCCTTGGGCGCTGTTGCTGTCTGGGCCACTGCAGCTGCGAGCTGCCCACCGCTTGAGCTTCCAACAACGATGGTCTTTGCTGCTTTGCTCTGGAATGCCTTGAATCCATCCATGCAGTCGGAGAGGCAGGTACTCGCAGGATGCAGAGGCAGGAGTCGGTACCCGATCGAATACAGGCGGATTCTCCCCTCGCCAGCACACTTGACGAGGTGTCGGCACGAGTGCTCCTCGCTGTCCGCCTCTCCTACCCTGAGACCCCCTCCGTGATAGTAGATGATGACGACCTCGGGGTCCCGGGTCTGGGCTCCAGCGAGGTCCAGCTGGAGGATGGGGATGTCGAAGCCATCCAGGGATGAGGCGATCGTGAACTCCCTCCTGTCGATCCCTCGGGATAGCTCGTGATCACGCGCCCCGGGAGCCATCATCCGTGCGTGTGATTCCCGGCACTCCTGGGCGTAGATGGGCTGCCTCTCTATGACTGAGCTGAATACTCGGGGAGGGCCTCTCTGCTTGGCCTCCTCTTCGTGTTCCACCCATGCGGGGTCCAGCGGCGGCGCAGTCTTGAGAACGTGGGCTGCGAGGTCAGGGTCAGGGAAGGCCATTTTAGACAAGTTTTCTTTTATCAAGAGTTTTTTATGGTGAGAAGCTAAGACGTAGATTCTTGAAGCTGCTGTGGTAGCAAAGAAGACGGTTCAGGAGATATATGCACGCATTCTGGCTAAAGACATGGTAAAACCACACGTGACAGCAAGCTTCAGGGAGTTCCTTTAAAAATATGTTGGAGCATTGGGTCAACGCCTTCAAGTCAATCGTAGAATGTTGGGTTTGGTTACAGGCGATCTAGCCTTGGTCAAGTTCAAAAGCCGTATTGTGTGCGCTTGGAAGTGCACACTGTTGCAACCTATGGACAAGCTGCTACCTAACTAGTCAAAAGCGCAGCCTGAACAGCAAATCACGTATTCAAGGACGAATGTAATTGGAAACATGCCAATCCACGGAATGATAAGTATTCTCTTTCTCGGCGCGACTGTAGGGTACCCAGGGGGCTGAGTAAGCCGCCTATTCTGCNNTTTAAAGCTATATAAAAAGCTAACTATAGATATAAAAATTAATAAAAATATCTATCTTATAGCTTTAACCTAGTTCTATATATACGATTTTTCTATAATTTTTTATAGCTATAATTATACTATTATATAAGTAAAGATAATAAGAATAGAATTTTTTCTTAGTAAAATTTTTTTTAAAAGAAAATAAAGAAATAATTCTTAGTTTAATCTATAGAGCTATTTAAAAAAAAGTATAAATATAA
>JABFEP010001185.1:0-24103 GCA_013618265.1 Fusarium albidum
GCAACTAGGGTCAACACTTGCTTGATGGACTATGTCGTGTCCCTTTCGGACGATTCCGAGTTGTCCCACCCGCCTCCCGCCCATCCTCACCATTTCTCGACATCACGACTCCCGATTCCCGGGGAGAAGCTCGATGGAAACAGCAGCAACCGAGCATCGCTGGCCAGCTCGAGGGACCTCGACCTCCGAAGTCCGACCCCAGGCCGTTCGATATCAACTCCTGCCAATATCAACAACACCCAGACACAAGCCGACCTGGACTATGCCGCGGCTGTAAACTCGCTCACCCTGCTCTTCCTCAATGATCACGAAGCAACCCGCGTGGCCGCCTTGACATGGCTCATCATGCTGCACAGGAAAGCCCCGAGAAAGGTTCTGGCTTTCAACGACGGCACCTTCCCTGCTCTACTAAAGACCCTGTCCGACCCATCGGACGCGGTCGTTACCAAGGACTTGCAGCTGCTCTCGCAAATATCCCGGAATACTGAAGATGACTACTTTGCCAATTTCATGGTGAACCTCTTGCAGCTCTTTTCGACGGACCGGAAACTTCTCGAGACACGGGGAAACCTCATCATCCGACAGCTTTGCCTGAGCCTCAGCCCTGAGAGGATCTACAGGACACTGGCGGACTGTATCGAGAAGGAGGAGGATGTCGAGTTTGCGAGCATAATGGTGCAGAATCTCAACAACAATTTGATCACGGCCCCTCAACTAGCGGATGTTCGAAAGAGGCTACGGAATCTGGAGACGAAGGTACAACAGAGCAAGTCACCGGTATACGTGACACAGGATGCTGATGATGCTTTTAGGATGGCCAGACATTATTTGTGGCATTGTTCAGATCATGGTGCTACAACGCTGTGGCGACCTTTTCGCTGTGTCTGCTAGCCCAGGCCTACGAGCAGGCGTACAATTTGCTGCAGATTTTGTAGGCCCAAAGCCTTGCCCCCTTCATCGTTGACAACAACTGACGACTGTGGAACCCAGTGGCGAGCTCGACATAACGGTCAACATGCTGATCCAGGTAGACAAGCTGGTGCAGTTGATCGAGTCGCCTGTCTTTACCTGTGAGCCAAGCCCGTGTACAAATACACAACACGCACGCTGACCCGGTGGCCCAGATCTCCGCTTGCAGTTGCTGGAACCTGAAAAGTATCCGTACTTGTACAAATGCATGTACGGCATCTTGATGCTCCTGCCACAATCCTCGGCTTTTGCAGCTCTGAAGAACCGCCTCAATAGCGTCAGCGCTATTGGCTACCTGCATGTGGTGCCTCGAACGTGAGTTCCTGTCCTGATAGTGACTGTGCTTCAACGGAACCACAGCTTCTCATCTAACTCGAGTCCGGCTCTGATATCATGCTAATGATGACTTAGGTCGACTTCTGGACCGAGTAGCAGCAGCTTTGACAGGCCGAATCGGCTCAAAGGAAGGGAAGACGGCAACATCCGATGGGTTGAGCTTTTGGAAAAATTCCGCAGTGTTCAGGAACGAGCTCGACGGGCGCAGCGGCAGAATATGGACGGGGATGATATGCCATCCATGGGGGTGAGCGAACTTCGCATCGGAGACGCATCAACGGATACCAAAGGCAAGGACACGCGTGGCATCGGAGTGCAGCCAGCAGCCCAAAAGGAGCCGGCGCCTACGCCTCCAGTGCCGGCCAAGAGGTCCGGCCTAGGAAGGCAGTTTGGAAGACTGGGTGGCGCCGTAGCAGGGAAAGGCCGCCGAAACCAATAACGACCAGTTCAATTTTAGGCGTAGCGTACCTAGCTTGCTGGGACTTTTATCTTTCTGGTATCATGGATCCGTGGTGTGGTGTTTTGGGCCTCGTTAATGTATAGTAGGTATCCAAGGGTCAATAGCAACAGACATTAGCGTCGTCGTTTGACGGGGCTCTCACGCTCCACCAGGCCTTCGAAAACAGCATCACGCTGGGATGTGATAGAGCGTAGTTGACCTCGGAGAGCCTCCAGCTCGGACCTGGCCACATCCGGATTGCTAGGTAGGCCCTGGAAGGAGGCCAGTTGGAGATCGAGCTCCTTCTTGCGAGCAAGGACAGCGAGATAATCTTGCTCTTCGCGAGCGAGATCAGCGATGGTGGGATGGGAACCGTCGGCGGATGCGGCGAGAGCAGCTACACGGTCTTGGAGCTCGGGCAGCTTGGCAGACAGTGCCTTGACTTTGCGCTGCATATCGAGATTCTGCTTGGCGAGGTGCGAGGGTGGCTTGTACTCGTCACTCTGCAGGTCACGCAAGAGATGATTGATGCCGGCGGCTTCCTGGTCGATGTGCTGGTGGAAGATCTCGACCCGGACTTTCATCTGCTCTGTGTCGTATACGCCCGACTGGAGCTCAGACATGCGGCGTCCCAGCGTCTCGGGCTCGGGAAACGCAATGCCAAGCGTAACGGCCATGCTTGCCATGGCGTCAAGAGCGGTGTGGCCATCGGGCGTGAGGTTGTGCTGCACAGCTTCAAGCAGTCCCTCCCTGAGCGGGCGCTTGGCGTTGTCGCCATCGCCGAGCTTGGCCTCGGACTCTGTGAGCTCCTGAAGCGCGGCGGCCTCGGACTTGGCGAGCAAGTTGCGCTCCTCGTCGGCAGCCTCGTTGACAGAGGCGAGGGCGAGGAGGGCCTTGAGGGTCTCGTTGTTGCGCTCGAAGGCGGGCACGGAGCCGGGGTGGAATTTGGAAGAGAGCCAGGCATCAATGTAGGACCAGTCGCGGGCCGTGGATGCTGCAATGCGAGCTACTGAAGGGGAGAAGATGGCCGAATCTTGGGCGAGGAGGTGATGGTGCGACATGACCCCTTTTTTTTCTTTTCTCTTTTCCCTTTTTCCTCTCCTTTTTTTCTTTTTCTCTGTATGCTATGAGGCGAGGCACACGGGCTAGATCAAGGACGTGGTCAAATAACGAGTTCTTTGTCTGGCTGTAGTTGGGATGGTGACGGCCCGGCCTTTGGCGTGTCGAAAGTTTTGGTTGTCAAAGCAATGGAAGGCAAGGCTGAAAATGAATGTTACCTTGATTGCCCAGAAGGCCCGGTGGGAGTGTGACGCCACGCGGGGACGACAGCCACTCAAGAGTCTGTCAGGCAGCCTTGGCAGCGTAAACCTTGTAGCTGCAACCCCCCAGTCCGCAATTGATTCGGTCTCTGCGCTGTTCTGGACCCCGCCAAACTTATAGCGCCCGCCGCTAGCTCTGCATGGAAGGAGTCTTGAGCTCTGGAGAGCAGATAGTTGGGTACTTTATGCCACGCGTAAATTTACTCTGGCTTACTAGTACTGACTTGACAGCGCAAAGAGGACAGCGTGGGCCGCAGCCTGGAACTTTCGCTCATCCCCGTCCGGCGCCTTATCCAGTCCTGCTGGCTTTGTTGGTTTCGGTCGATCAAGTTGTCCTTTTTGATTGACTGGTGGCCGTTTTTCTTTCCACTTCTTATTCTTTGTTCTCATACCCCAACTTGCCACTCTTCATCAGTATCGTCGCTGCTGTCAATGTTGCGACTGACTACTGACTGATTTTATCCCTTGATGCATCACCGCTAGGACACCGTCAATTGCGTATCGCCTCCGTCGAGCAGTACCTATACTTGACGTCAGTCAGTCGAGTTCTTGAGGAGCATCGTTCTTGTCGCCAATATGCATCTCAACCTTGCCTCGCTAGCAGTGGCTGCCACGACCCTGCTTGCCTCTGCCAGCGCCCTCACTCCCCAACAAGTTCCCGTTGATGTTCCCGTCGCGCAGCTCTTGACCACGGCACAGACGCATCTCTCCCGCGGAGAGACGAGCGAAGCCCTCATCTACTACGATGCCGCCATCTCCCGCGATCCCACAAACTACCTGACCCTCTTCAAGAGAGCGACGGCCTACCTGTCCCTCGGCCGGGCGAACCAGGCGACCGACGATTTCAACAAGGTGCTGTCCCTCAAGCCCGGTTTCGAGGGTGCCCACCTCCAACTTGCAAGGCTCCGGGCCAAATCCGGCGATTGGGACGCCGCAAAGGCGCAGTATCGCGCTGCCAGCAAGCAGCCCGACTCGGATGAGGTCAAGGAGGTGGAGGAGGCCAAGCTGGCTGCTGCCATGGCCGAGATGGCTGAGAGGGGTCAGAAGTGGGATGAATGCGTCAGCCACGCAGGCACGGCCATCGTCGTTGCCGCTCGATCTCCCCATCTTCGTGAGCTCCGGGCGCACTGTCGGTTCGAGCGCGGCGAGGTCGAGGAAGGGCTCAACGACCTACGGCATGTTCTGCACATGAAACCCGGAGATATCACCCCGCACGTTGTCATCTCGGCCACCTCGTTCTACGGGCTGGGCGATCTTGAGAGCGGTATCGGGCAGATCAAGAAGTGTCTTCAGTCTGATCCCGATTCCAAGGTGTGCAAGAAGTTGCACAAGCAGGAGAAGAAGGCTGAGAAGGCCCACAAGAAGATCCTTGGCCAGCTGAATCGGGGGCAGCCCACGACCGCCGGGAGGTCATTGATTGGCAATGCCGACGAGCCCGGTTTGCTTCCCCAAGTCCGGCAACAAATCGAGGAGCTACGGGAGAACAAGAGCATCCCAAAGACGGCCCGATCCAAGCTCGTGGAGGAACTGGTTGAGTTGACATGCCAGGCATATTCCGAGGCGAGTATCTCAATCATATCGCTGACCTGCTGACCCTGCTAACCTTTGAGAAAAGTCAAGCCACAGAGACGCGGCCAAGTACTGCGAGGAATCCCTCGAAGTGCACCATGACTCCTTCTGGGGTCTTCTACACAAGGGCAAGTCACAGCTCAAGCAAGAGCTGTTCGAGGCCGCCATACAGACCCTGCAGCGTGCCTCCGAGCTCCGGCCTGACCGCCAAGACAAGGTCAACCCCATCCTCCAGAAGGCACAGATCGCGCTCAAGCGCAGCAAGACCAAGGACTACTACAAGGTCCTCGACGTGGCCAGCGACGCCGACGAGCGCCAGATCAAGGCCGCCTACCGCAAGCAGTCCAAGATATACCATCCGGACAAGGCGGCCAAGCAAGGCATCCCCAAGGAGGAGGCGGAGAAGAAGATGGCGTCCATCAACGAGGCGTATGAGGTGCTCAGCGACCCGGAGCTTCGTGCGCGCTTCGACCGCGGCGATGACCCCAACTCGCAGGAGAGGCCTGAAAACCCCTTCCAGGGCAACCCCTTCGGCGGCGGCGGTCGCCCGTTCATGTTCCAGCAGGGCGGCGGCGTCAAGTTCCAGTTTGGTGGCGAAGGTTTTAATTTTTAGAAAGTGACATGTCGGGAAGCAGAGGGAGAGCGAGGCCAAGCAAGGGAAAGAAGAAACTTTGATTGGCGTAATTGGTCTTTACGGTGTTGGAGTTTATATCTGTCATTGGTAGATCTACACATGCCAAAGCTACAGGCTATAGTGCAGCGAATACAGCGGAAGCATCCATTGTTCACCAACCTGCCTTGATAGCTACTTGTCCGAGAGTATTGCCATTGAGCGTTGAGATTGGCCATTCGCTTACTAGTCCATACCCGATTTTGCGTTGAGCTAGGCATGAGGGTGGACTCGATACTTTGACCGTGGCGCCGAAGTCGGCAGAGGAGCGATATCGCAATGGACGATGATACCCAACCCCCAATGACATGTTATGACGATCGGGTTCGAGGCAATAGACACTATCGTCATGGGATGGGAACTTGGATAAGGGCATATTCCAAAATCGCCTGCGCTTGCCGAGAGCCACGTTAGGGCCAGGGGCGCACTGCTGTCTCTTTTGACAAAAAAATATTACCGGCAAATAGTATCATGACACACACTCCCCGCCATCTAAACTCTTGCATAAAAGAGAGGAAAGACACCTGTTCCCCCTTCCATATCGCCGCTGGAGCCCGACTTTTTTCCTGTAGGATTTGGAAAAAAAATTTTATATACACGTCCGTCCGCAGCTGAATGGCCTAGAACTGGCCAGAAAAGGAACCGTCTCGTTTGATCGTCGTTGATGTGAAATCTTCAAGTCGTCGGTCCAAGACCAGGGCTTCTCGTGCAAGTTCTCCTGCGCCGTGGCTCCCGGAGAGCGTAGCTTGGTTGTTGGCGAGCGTCGGATCAAAACAAAGTGTCCAAGGGTATATCGGGTTTGCTGTCGTTGCCGTCTGCATGGTCGTCGGCCGGTTTTGATATCTTTTTACTCTATTCATCGGCGTCGGCTGCAGCCGCGAGGCTTCGGATCCGGTTCGGCTTCCGCTCCCGCTCCCGCTTTGGACGTTCCCCCGGTTGATTTGTCTATGTTGGAAGAGGAGATGGCACCTCAAGAGCTGGTATTTCGCTTGATGAAGTAGGCTCTGTGGTTGCGGGCGATTAGCACGAGGTTCCAAGAATGACGGTTTCTTGCGTGGGATGCTTACTTGGAAAACTCGTAGGCCGACCAGCAAATAGCAGTGCTAGGCATGGTAGTCACAACACGAGGACGCACACCCTTGAAGAAGCCCAGAAATCCTGCCCTCTTGTACAATAATCGGCAGCCACCCAGAAAACTGTTGACGCTCCTAACTTCGGGGTCGGCCGAGGTACCGCGTGTCTGAAGCATGGTCTTGATAACATCCATTGGGGTTGTAAGTCCAGCAGCGAAACCGCCGGCGACGGCGCCAGCCAAGCAGTGGGTCAGAGGGTCGTAGCTCTTGTCGGGGTTCATGGTGGTTGAGATGGACTCGTAGGCGAGGAACTGGAGGGCCGTGAAGGGCACGGTCATGGACAGGGTGGTCGGGTAGGAGATGTAGAAAGCGCCTAAGCCCTCAGTCTTGTAGACGTACTTGGCGCAATCGACCATGGATCGGTACATCTTGCTTGAATTCGCCATCTGCATGCGTTGCTTGATGACTAGGAACGGTTAGAAGCCGAGGCGATCGACCCCCAAGGCCCGAAAAAAAGCGACGTACCATCGAAGGGGTTCATAAAGGCGTCACTGGCGATGGTAGCGGCAGCGCCGCTAGTCGCTGAGGGTTTTCAGCTTAGCTTTTGGCCAAATGAATCAACGGTGATAACAGAGACTTACCGGCAGCGAGGGGGTGATGAACACCAGCCTGGTTTCCGCCCATGGCGTGCTTAACAGCCTCGTACGTAGCAAAATAGACGGCGTGGGCAGGGCCTGGGGGGTGTTAGATCTGGGCGGCTTTACACGCAAAGCTTGTGGCGTCGACTCACCAGCACCGACGATGACGCTAGACATGCCGCGCCATAGGCTGAAGAAGCCCTCGGTCCGGGCAATCTGGAAGGTGTTGCGGGTGACGCCTGAGTAGGCTGGTGTGGTGCTAGGGTTGAGGATTTGCATTCGCGTCTGTGAAGGTCGTGTCAGGAGAATGCTTGGCATGGGGAAGCGGATTGTAAAGACGCACCTTGATCGCATCAATGGGGTACATGACGGTGTGCTCCTGTGAAGCGTATAGGTATTAGCTTTGTTCTTGATTATCTCGGTCAATTGGAGCTCGGTCAAGGGAGGACGGACGGCTATGCCAGCAAAAGCACCTGCTGCCATGTTCTGCAGCAGGGAGAAGTTGGGCGGGAGGGATTCATAGCTGCGCAGGGGGGATTCGATCAGCTCCTTCGGATTCTAGAGTACGTGGCGTGGCATTGGGAGCTCACTCGTATTCCTCGACCGGCTCTGCACTTGGCTGGGCCATGGCGGCCACAGCTTCCGATGCTCCGCCGAAAGGCTTGGACTCGAGGGCAGCCAGGTTGGCTACTTTGGAGGGGATCGGAGCAGTTGTGCTTTAGTGGAGGCCGCGATCAAGACGTGCCGGAGAGTGAACCGGCGGCGACGGGCTGGGGAGGAAGAGGACCGCGGTCTGAGGTCGGGTTGCGGGTGGTCGCGGTCCAAAAGATGGCGATGACGAAGGTTAAGGTGAGATAAGGCGCAGGGGCAAAATGCGGCTCCAACTCGCTTGGGCCGACGGGGCCGAGGAAACGTGGTTTTCGTTCGAGTATGTCGGTCTATTCTCTACGTGATGAGAAAAAATAGACCAATCTCGTCAGTATATTGTCGGTGTGAGGCCAGTCTGGAAAGTTCCAAAGCTGAGCGAAGGCGACGGAGCAAAAAGAGGGCGGAGGTTGGTCTTGTCTTGTGCGGGCTAGCTGGGATGGGCGAGGCGGAAAAAAAGTCCAAGTCGTCGCAGCAAGGTGCTCTAAAGCTGTTATCTAGAAAAATTTCCTGGGGTGGACGGCTCCGTTTACGGCCTCGGAGTCCGGGCAGGAGCTACTTAGGCGACATAAGGTACCTCGAGAGGTACCCTGACCAGCTAGCTCTGCGGGCTGGGTCTATATGGGAACGGAGACGTGGAGGTAGGTAACCTCCGCCCTGAAACCTATGGCCGGGTACTTTTTTTTCTTCTTCTCCGCCAGATCTCCTGTTCTGTCCTGGCTCCAATGGCCCCGCGGAAGTGCTCCGTACGCAGCTGTGTCATTCACCCAGTCGTACCCTGCAATCGATATAAGATGGGGAGCTTGAAAATCAGATAACTCTTCAATTCTCGCCTCTTTTCCCTCTCGTATCCCCTTACAAGGGCGGATATCTAGCACAAATTAGGCCGTCGGATACCAGAGACCGTTCTGTCATGGATCTCAACCAGAAGACCAGGATTGGATCCAAACGGTTGCCCTTCTTCGGTCGACGTTCTTTGGCTTTTCTCTGCCTGGGCCGGTCACACCAGACTGAGTCCCGGTAGCTGTATGTAAAAAGGCGACTGGGCCAAACTCAGGCAGACCGAGAGTCTCATGTCCAGCTGTCCTTTCTCCCTGCCGCCGGCCGCTCCACGTACAACAGTCATCTCAACCGCGAGGCAAACGCCTGGAATTGGATGGGATGATCTACATGCAGGGTCCTGTGCCAACACGGTTACAAAGGAGATATATGTATAAAGGAGGGAAGCTCTTGGCCCCGGGAAAGCATCTCGGTTTCTGCTCATCTTTTTTATACCTCACCCGGTTCCAGTGGCTGGCTCCAACTCCACCCACCAAACGACAATAATACCGATGAGATGCTCTGATCTCAAGTGAAAAAACCGCAGGTCGTGACCATCACCTCTCTCCGTTCCGCATCCATACTATTACCCAACCTTCCGAGCCAATATTGCATTACAATATAAGCAAAACTT
This sequence comes from Fusarium albidum, assembly GCA_013618265.1. Classification (NCBI taxonomy): domain Eukaryota; kingdom Fungi; phylum Ascomycota; class Sordariomycetes; order Hypocreales; family Nectriaceae; genus Fusarium; species Fusarium albidum. The sequence goes on from JABFEP010001185.1 coordinate 9,112, forward strand.
CTACAAGGCGACTTCAACTTGTATTCATTGTAAATAAATAAATTGTACAATATACCCGGCATGGATGTCTATCCTACAACGGATACGGATACCCAAGTAATAGGCCCATAGGCCCCAACAAACAAGAAAGGAAGGGCAGAGCAAGGGCAAAAAGAAAAGAAATCTCGCGCACATCAAGGAAGCCCCCAGGGAGCTGAAATGCCCTCCAGGCCAGTTATTGGACGGTGGAGGGGGGGGTGCACTGCCCGGCTGCCAAGGGCCCCAGCTCGACGGGGGTGGACAAAATCCATCGCAATACATCATCTAGAGCCAATATCTAGCTAAATCGGTTCTTAGTATCAGGAGAGAGAAATAAGAACAGGTGTTCTCAACTTGATAGTTCCTTATAAACGATTTTATTTTCTCCTAGCAGAGGCGGGTTGCCAGAATACTAGATAAGAGATCAATAGATCTAAGTATCATGTTGCCGGACCTTGTCCGTTATTTTTGTCTCCCCAAGGTCCAGGGGCGGGACGGAGGTCGCATGTGCAGGGGGTAGCTCCGTGAAATTTTAAGTTATCAATCAGTACGGGATCGCAATCAATCAGTTATTACTATCGATTCGGCGCTCTAAGAAATAATCTACTAGCTAGCCACGTTTGCCGTCCCCGAGAATCCGGCTACTTATCTGCCGTCACACGCTGCTATCACTGTGCCAGCTGCTGTGAGAATCTGGATCAAATGGATAGTGACGCTTACTATAATATGCTGGTTCCCATGATCAAACCAGAAAACAAAAAAACCCTAAGATGATCAATCACGTAGCAAGTACCGATCTCGCCCCATCATTCTCCGTTCTCATCTGACGGTGTCGTGGTGTTCGTTTGAAACCCTTGCCACCACCCACACCCTCTGTTTCTTCCCATCTTACCTCGTCTCATGCCCTGAGTGATTCCATCCTCGGGGCTCGGCGTTATAACCTTCGCCTACCCGTCATCGCTGAGCGCATCGAAATAAGCTGAGCTTTTTGATGTATCCCCCCTCGCACAAACCTTATGGATGTCGGATTACGTACTCTCGGCGCTGAAGCACCAAACGATGAATGTGACGGAATTTTTGAGCCTTGCCGCGATTCCTTAGCCACACAAGGACCATCATAAAAAATTAGCCGTAATTCTAATATACCGTGTATCCATATCCGTGCCTATCAGCAATAACTACGCCTTGCTTCCCACCTTTGATATCATGCGCCTGTCTCCAGAAGAAGGAAAACACCGAGCGCATATCCAACGTATCCGTAGCCCGAACCAAACCGGAAACCTGGTCAAGTCCAATAGCCCCATCGCGGAAGCAAACCTGCAATCAAAACTAATAAAAGCGCATCTAAGAAAAAGAAAAGCCCCAGCAACGCCTCGACTTATCCGATAGAGAGCGGGGATATCTCTTCCAGCATGCGCCTTGACCCAGCGATAAAATATAGCGTCCCCATCCAGGAGATGGCCGTGTATGTATCTAAGTTATGCTCAGACCATGCTGCCGCCTCGTCGCGGTCGCTGCGTCTGTTTCAGCTGATAGATCATGCCCAAGACTCCTGCTTCAGCCTCGTCTGTGTTGGCTGCGCTGTTGTCCCGGCTAAGTCCCTTGGCTGGAGATGTCTCCCAAGTAGACTCACCCAGCACACCACCCGGCTCATACATTTCATCGTCTTCTCCGGGACGTCGGATCCCACTGTCCTCCGCTTCCTCGATGATCTGGCTCTCCCCACGATACCCACCTCGAGGATGTCTTGACCAGTACAGACTTCGGGTTGCTGAGTTTGGCCCTGTAGGCTGATGGTGTTGATCCAACAGCACAGATGCCATCGGTGATGGTTGAGGCATGGGCGGCCCAGCTCGCGGTCCTCGCCCGCCGGGCGCCCGACTCCTAGTCCGTCCCGTTTCCGCCCGACCCATGTGTGAGCCCTGCATGTCCGCCGCCAGCGTTGGTGAGTTGAGCCCTGGGAATGCCGGGGGAGGGTGGAATGCTGACCGGGCTCCCGGTGGCATGTGCCCCGGTATCCCAGTCTTTGGGTTGATGACGTAGTTGTCGATGAAGCCGTAGTAGGATGCTGCCATCTTGCCGTGCTTCGTGGAATAATAGTCCTCGCGAACGTCCTGATGGCCCCCCTGGTGTCCGGTATTACCTGGACCTTTCTGAAAGTCGAACACGGCAAACGAGCACACGTAACCCATCCCATCAACGTGGATTGTAAACTCCCGAAAAAAATCGACGATTTGGTCGCTGCACCTAGGGAGCGAAAAGAGGAGCAACATTGGCGTCGTGACGATGCCCATCACCTCCTCCAAGAATATGACCACCTTCATCTTGTATAGTTCCGAAAATTCCTGCTTGACTTCGAAGCTATGCAGTCTGTTCTGCCAGTGGTCCGGCATATAGTGCGTATACTCGATGACGTTCCGCAAAGCATACTCAGGGTTGAATACCAGAGTCTCTTCCGACACCATGCCGCGTGTTATGGCCCAAATAGCGCCAAAGATACCCAGGTAGAAGAGCACAGGCCTGTCCTTTGTGATCTCAAAAGTGAGAAAGAATTCGGAGTCCAAAACGGAACAAACAGCCAAGATAGCCGTGATTGCTCCGGTCATAAAGGCAATACTTCGAGCAATGTCTTCCGTCATTCGTTTGGGAAATTGATCGATATATCGAGTCGCGAAAGGATACGACATATGCAACCTCTCATAGAAGATGTGCGGCAACTCGTTGAACTCGCGGAATTTCCATTCTGCGAGAGATGTGTATTTGCGCGCAGCCGCTTGCTTGGGATCCTTCTGATACTCCTGATCAAGGGTCAGCTGTGCCAAATTTGGAGTCCAGAATAGGGTAACTTGCATTGTAATACGTGAAAAAATACACGATTACCACATAGGCCAGGACAACGGGTGCAAACACGAGGTTCAGAAATCCAGCAAACAGTAGCCGTTGCTTCAGCTTCTGGCTCAACAGGCCCCTTCGATCCGCGCGCAGAAAGTCCTGCTGGACTTGCCCCAGCTCATTAAAGGCCATGTCGAGAATGCAATAGTGCAAGTACCATTCCATGGTCTTTGAGAAAAGCTGGCGACCACGGAGGAAAGGAACTGGCAAAGAAAGGTTGAGCACATCCTTATTGATCATAGCGATCAGGTAATTCTCCTTGCGCATGAGACGATTGGCAATATCGTGAGCATCGAGTCTCTCCTTGGATTGACTGCCGATGAATTGTCGCAACCTTGGAGAGATGTTGGTGGCAGTTTTCGGGTTCTGATCGCGAAGCGCCATGATCCGAGCCACAACATCCTGCCAAGACACCGTCTGCATATCCTGTTCCGGGATGTCCAAAAGGTAGATGTAAAATTCCTTGATGTGAATGAGCCGTCGTATTTCCACAAAGTACTGTACGCACTTCCAGATGAAGAAGAAGGTGTAGAGCCAGATGCCTATGTTCCAGAGCCCAGATAACTGCCGAGTGCATTGCGGGACGACGATTTGGCTCAAGGATTGACTTTGAGGAATCTTGGAATAGTCGACACATTGACCAAGGAATGTCAATAGTATGGCAACAAAGAGCGTCTCTCTACACCCGAGTCAGCTCTCATGAATCTTGGGAAAGGGCAAAGGGGGTTTACTCACAAAAGCCACAGCGCGTTAGCACATAGGATACACCACAGGCCGCCTCCCTCATAGTAGTCGTATACATCCCGCATGAAGCTATCCAGGTTTGAGGTGTTAACCCATCGCCAAAGTGCCTTTTCTCTCGGGTTGTTCGACAGCAAGCCCCCAGCAACTGGTCTTGGCTGTGGCCCCGTGGTTCCGTATGGGTCATCTTGATGCAGTCGCTGCTGTGCTGTGGCGGTGTCCCACCGAGCTCTTGTTGTTGATGCTGATGGGCCTGCTGTGGCTGGAGCCTGAGTGTTGGTCTGCCGAGCTGTGCGCCTTGATGATCTTGTTGTTGGATGGTTCTCGACTTCATTTGGCTCCACCAAGAGCGATGCTGGCACATCGTTGTCTGCTTCGTCATCCTGTATTTGCCATCTGGATGGTCCAACGGGACTCCGGGTATGTGGCATGGGGTGGGGAGTAAATCTGCCTTTGCCCTTTGGGTCGAGGGCCGCACTCTCTACCGTCATTCTGCTATCGCTGACACCAAGATCCTCTGCCTGAAAGCCATCGAATCGATGCCCTAAGTTCTCCTCGTCAAGACCTGGGTCATATTCATCGTCATCTTGTGAACGTAGCTGTTCGTAGAAAGATCGGCTTCCCCTCGTGGGGGATTTAAGGTGGGAGAAAAGGTTGGAAGCCATTATGAGCCCTTGGGCAATATATCATCGATTATACCCGACGGGCATGTCGTTTCGATCAGTGGCAGGGTCAAGGTATCGGGGCGAGGGCCTCGGGAGGAGATGAAGATCAAGGATCGTAGCGGAAGCGATGGAAGAGGCCAAGTATTTCGCCCTGATATCTTAGTGGCGATGTAAGGCTAAAAGAGAGGGCACGGTGCGCTTGTCGGTGCGATAAAAAATAGACGTCGTGTGCTAGAGCTCGTCAGCGGTGTTGTGCAAGGTAGCCAAACAGTCACGAGCCAGATGATCCTGTTAAGCATGACCAAGAACACATGCCTCTGTCCAGCAGCAGACGGAGCCAGGATTTTGCAAAAGTGCAGAGGTAGAAAGACCTGACCAGATACTGACACTAGGGAACCGTAATGCAGCAACGAGGCAACAGCGCCATCTCGAGCCTGATGAAATGCGGCTTGACAGTTCCAGGCATCACCAGTCGCGGGTATGACGCTACAGAGCGGTGAGACATTCTGCCGGACAATTAGCGATAAGACCCCATACTGGCTTCAGCACCATACCGCCTGCCGCTTTCAGGCCTCACTCACGACACCGTTGCACTCACGACACCGTTGCAATGAGCCAGCCATTCACTTACAGGGAACCATAGTAAGGCGTCGTCGGCTTTTTTTTTCGATTTAACTACGCGTTAGTTAAGCTCGTCGGGCAGTTTTGTATTTCATTTCAATACATTAGCCATCATTCAATCTCAGAGCTCTTGGGATTACCATCAACAACATGCCGCCAGATCGCCTATGGTCATTAAAGAGCCTTCCAACGAGGGACTCTTCTAGCACAGGTCTTCTGCCAACAGACAGCTATCTCTCAACCCCGGCAACCCCCAAAGGGTTGACTCCTCTCGCATCCAAAGTCACAAGTGTCCTTTCCACGACACACTCCGATACCGAGTTTAGAGACGCGCTCTCCCTTCTTGATCAACGAGGGATTCAAAATGATGCCGAGACCCGGCGGCGAGTTCGGCTGGACTTACAAAAAGAGGTCATCGACAGCAATGGAGAAGTCATTGCTGAGTTTGGGCGGGTAGCAGAGGTAGGTTCGTTCCGTCGCAGCGGGGAAGTCAAGCCAACCCCGTGAATAGCAACTCAGACGCATCAAAACAACTATCGACAAGCTGAACAGCGGCTACGAGGACATGAAAAGCCAGGTTATCACAGCTCATAGCCAAACAACGCCGGCACTTTCTGAGGCATCGTCCCTCTTGGAGCAAAGGAGACAAGTGGAAGTTAAGCAAGAGCTTTTGGGCGCCTTCAGAAAGCACTTCATCATGTCTGAGAACGAGATTGCCGCCTTGACCATGACGGCCGAACCGGTTGATGGCCGGTTTTTCGATGCCTTGAGCAAAGCGAAAAAGATTAGCAAAGACTGCGAGATCTTGCTCGGCTTCGAGAAGCAGACTTTGGGCCTGGAGCTGATGGAGCAGACGTCGAAGAACATCAATCTCGGCTTCCAAAAGCTCTACAAGTGGATACAGCGAGAGTTTAAAACCCTGAATCTCGAAAACCCGCAAATGAACTCATCGATTCGACGGGCTCTTCGAGTCCTTGCTGAACGGCCGTCTCTGTTCCAGAACTGCCTAGATTTCTTTTCAGAAGCCCGAGAAAGAATTCTCTCTGACTCATTCTACGTCGCCCTTACTGGCGGTTCGCCATCTGGGACCGAAGATCAGTCCGTCAAGCCAATCGACATGACGGCGCATGACCCCCTGCGTTATGTGGGTGACATGCTCGCGTGGATTCACTCCGCGACTGTCAGCGAGCGTGAGGCGTTGGAGGTCCTGTTCGTCGCGGAGGGCGAGGAACTGGCAAAGGGCCTGAAGTCCGGACGAGATGCTGAAATCTGGCGCCTCATTGCTGAAGACGATGAGATTGAGGCAGATTTCAACGCTCTAAAGGCGCTGAATGACTTGGTTGATCGTGATATCTCCGGGGCAGCTCGTGTGCTTCGTCAAAGGATGGAGCAAGTTATCCAGGCAAACGAGGACACCATCCCGGCTTATAAACTCGCAAATCTCATCAACTTTTACCGCATCACGTTCCAGAAGACCCTCGGTCCAAATACCAACCTGGTCGAGTTGATCGAAGGTCTCGAGAAGGAGGCTCTGCGCCAGTTCCGGTCCCTAGTCCGAGACCACATCGCAACTCTTCAGGGAGAGTTTCAGCATGCTCCTTCGGACCTTGGTCCGCCAGCTTTCTTGCAAGACTCGTTGAAACAACTCAAGGCCATCAGCAAGACGTACGACTCCTCCCTGTCTGCCTCAGAAGATCGTGAGAGCGAGTTTGAGAATGTATTGATGGAAGCATTCGAGCCTTTCATGGCCGGTTGCGAGAACATGGCCAAGGTAATGGGCAGCAGAAACGGCGCCATCTTCCTGATCAATTGCGTGTCCTCTGCCACCGTGTGCTTGGAGCCATTCGAGTTTACTCAACGCCGGACAAACCAACTGCGAGAAAAGTCGGCCGAGCAGGCCAAGAGCCTAGTTGATAGCCAGTATCATTTCTTCCGGCAGGGATCAGGACTGGATGCTATCTTCTCGGTTGTAGAGAAGAGTCAGGACAAGGGCATGGTGCCATTGGATGAGAAGTTGCTTGGCCAGGCAAGCCAGACACTGGATGATTTCTTGCCCTCGGCTCTCATGGATGCTATGGACAATCTAAACCATCTTCAAGACGCAAAACTGGCCCGGCAGATCACCGAGGAGGCTGCAGAAAAGTTTTGTGGCGATTTCGAGCGGCTTGAGGAGGTGATCACGGACGGAGAAGACGAATCCACCGAGTCTGACGAGGACGAGGGGCTTCGATCCGTGTTCCCCAGAACGACAGCCGAGATCCGGGTGCTCCTCTCATAGATGGCCACAGGATTATTACTTGATCCTTGTGGTGGTGACTCAACTGATATCCTCTTCTCAAATAGCCTCTTCTATCTAATACGATGGAAATGATTTTTCTGCATTGGTGGCTTTGACGTATCTCACCCAACATCTACGTCAGTATTCGAAACCAGCACACAAGTTTCCAATGTTTCAGCTGGTCACGGGCGCGAGCAACCTTTTCTTTGGAAGATTGCATCGTAGTTAAGCAACGAGGGCACGTATTTTTGCATCCCTCACATGGAGCATCCAAGATAGACAGGCGGTTATCAATATGTGTGAAGCGGGTGAGGAGCGTGGGCACCTAAGAATGCAAAGGTAATAATACCCCGCGACTGCTGGTTGCGACAAGGGTGGGCGGTGCGAGCCAGACTACGTCACCGCCTGCCCAACTCTAAACAGCCCAGGTTCTGCCATGTACCAAGTGCCGCAGCCAACTTCATCACGTTCCTTCGATCATCGACATAGGAAAGGCCTTTGAGTGCCTGCCTCAACTATCCTTCTCTCTTGATAGGCGCCTTGAGCATCCCAGTAAGCGCGATTTGTCTTGCCTCAGTCATTGGCTGACAAGGCTCAATCCCAAACGTGCCCACCACGGGAGCCTTGCTGAGCGCCTGGTCTACAACTACAAGACAACTTCGAAGCAGTCGGCGGACTGGACGCGACAACGATCACGCTCTGGGCTACTATGGTCTTGTATTTCTGCCGGAGCCATGTTACGGAACAAGGCCCTGGCTGTGTTGCAGAAAACCTACGATGATAGCTATCTAAGCTGCTCAACTGCGGTCTACTATGAAGGCCAGGTATGTCTGGAGTTTGATAAAGAATCCAAGCGGTAGCTAACATGGACTCGCAACCGCAGGGGAATGAGAATGAGGCGGTGCGGCATTGGAGGAGTGCCCTGGAACAAATATACGATTATCATGCGAATCGAGCCCCGCCGTCATATGTCCCGCGAACCGACACCGAGAAGGCATTGCAGGACGCCCTGAAAGAGCTTGAGCTACAATGCAAGGAACGCATCGATCTCCTCGAAGCACTGCGCGTGTCGCGAAATGAAGAGACTCAGCCACCGACTCCGACTGGCAAGCTGATCAAGCGGCCTAGTCTACCCGATAACGAAAGGAGTAGGGGATCAATAGGTCAAGGGACAATTCCCGCGGTGACATACTCCGAACTATCACGACCAGCACTACCACACCGCCCAAGCCAGCCTCGTCGTACTTCATCAGAGCAAGCTGTGGTTGATGGACCCAGCGCATATCTTGACCCAACCGCAACGGTAGCTTCCCGGCCCAGATCTTCGTCCCCCAACGGTCCCCGTCTTCCACCGAGGCCCAACAAGACACTACGATCGCCAAGTCCGGAGAAGCATACAATGCGAACAACCTTGCGCTCCGGAAAGCCAGGCGAGAAGCCCCCTAAGCCTCGCAAGACGGCAAAGCCCGTTGCGGAAGGGCCAAGCAAAGCAGCGACCTTGGCGTGGAGTGCCCTTGGGTCCAAGGACAAGGTTTTCAGGGGCAGTCAGCCAGAGGCGGGCCCAGCAACGCCGAGCACGAGCGGCCGTACTTCCCTGGAACAACGCAGACAAGGGCCAATGCAATGGGACAGCCACTCAAGAAGGCTTGTTATGCCGAAGGAAAATGACGTGGGCGGAGAGTCGTCAAGCACCATGCGCCACTCGGATGAATATTGTTATACACGGCCATCAATGTTATCTGTCACTGCAGCATCCAGTGCTCTCAACGCGCTGTCCTATCAAGACCTACCATCGTCAGACAACTACACGGGTCGATCAGAAAGGTTGACTAACAACCGGAACGGCGTTTCGTCCCCCGCCCGCCGTAAAGTGTCACGGCCGGAACTAACCAACGATCTTGAGGCTGCTGACGATTCAGGGGAGCTGTCGGACAAGAGGAATATTTCAGATGCTGTACCCATCAGGAGCCCAATAGCAAGGCGGTCTGAAAGGCCATTGAAATCGGCAAAACCAGATCCACACAAGAGGAACCGATCACGTCGACGTGAGCGCCAAGCACGTCAGGTTTCTATCTCAAGCACGTCTGGGGACGACGTTGGACGAGCCCGGTCGAGATCGAGACGTGTGAAGGCAAAGGAAGCCGCTGTTGAGGCTGACTCGCAAGACCAGTCGTCAGCAGAGTCCCAGCCAGAGGAAAATTCCGACGAGATGATCTCATGGAAAAAGAAGAAGACGGCTATCCTAAAGAATCTACCTCCAGGCGTCGACGAAGCCGCTGCCAAGCAGATTCTGAATGACATCGTCGTCCAAGGAGATGAAGTTCACTGGAGCGATGTTGCTGGCTTGGAAATTGCAAAGAACGCCCTCCGAGAAACCGTCGTTTACCCTTTCTTGCGACCAGACCTATTCATGGGCCTTCGAGAACCCGCCAGGGGTATGCTATTATTTGGGCCGCCGGGGACAGGCAAGACGATGCTCGCCAGAGCGGTTGCCACGGAATCCAAGTCCACCTTCTTCTCCATCTCCGCAAGTAGCTTGACGAGCAAATATCTAGGGGAGTCAGAGAAGTTGGTGCGAGCCCTATTTGGCCTTGCTCGGGCGCTGGCTCCCAGTATCATCTTTGTTGATGAGATCGACTCACTTTTATCACAACGCTCGGGATCTGGAGAACATGAGGCCACTAGGAGAATCAAGACCGAATTCCTCATTCAATGGAGCGACCTCCAACGAGCTGCTGCTGGGAGGGAGACCAGTGAGAAGGACAAGGAAAGGGGTGACGCCAACCGGGTATTGGTGCTGGCTGCAACTAACTTGCCTTGGGCAATCGACGAGGCGGCTCGACGACGATTTGTGAGGCGCCAGTATATCCCACTCCCTGAGCCAACCACCCGTGAGACCCAACTTCGGACACTTTTGGGGCAACAGAAGCACGACTTATCTGATGGAGATATCCTGAGACTGGTAGACCTGACAGACGGTGAGCAAGAATACTTTAACGCCGTTATATTTTAGCTAACAAACTATGACTGTCAGGCTTTTCGGGTTCGGACATCACAGCCTTGGCCAAGGACGCTGCCATGGGACCGTTGCGGTCTCTGGGTGAGGCGCTGTTGCACATGACAATGGATCAAATTCGGCCCATCCAGCTAGTTGATTTTGAGGCGAGCCTAACGACGATACGGCCCAGCGTTAGTAAAGCTGGATTGAAAGAGTACGAGGATTGGGCGAAAGAGTTTGGAGAACGAGGTGGTTAGATTTCGGGACGGCCTTGTATACAACGTGTATCTTAGATGTGCGGGAAAGGGCACCCGTGCACGAACACCGCGGTTGTGGGGTTCCTGACCACGGAGTTGGAAGTCACGGCCGATGGACGCGGACGTTGTTGGTGTTTTGATCGGGCAGAGTGTCTGATATGTTTTTATATCCTACAGTTGGTATCGCAACGACCCTCGGTTGCATGACGACTCTTCTCATATTTATATCGTACAAGGGGCCCGGCTCAGGCCGCCACCCCAATCCTGTCGCTCTCTCCCAAGTCGTACCAGGCAGCTTAAATTATCCATAGTTGGCCCTTCTAACTATTGCTAGCGCCGGACGTGGCTTTGAACAGTAGAATCCGAAGTGTTTAGTCGACATCGCTGGTTGAAGTCTGGGGTTTGCGTCGTTGCTGGGCCTCCTCCCGGGCCCTGCGCTTCGCCTCTTGTTTCTCATGCCCTAGTCTCTTTTCCTCCTGCCTCTTCTCCTCCTCAGCTTGTCTCCTTGCGGCCCTCCGCTCGTCCTTGGTTGCCTTCCGTGCCTCGCGCTCTGCTATCCTCTCTTCAAGAGTCGGTACAGGGGGCCGTTCTTCGATAGAGGGGCCGTATGGCGCAATAATGTGCTTGACAACATGACGCTTGTGCTGGGAGGTCGGCCAGCCAGGGACGATGGAGACGACATCGCCAGTTCGGAGGGACGAGCGGGGGTCGTGAACGAGATAGTGCTTGGGGTCGGCGAACCACTAGAACACGATGTCAGCGGGCGATGAGGGTAAATCGAGAGGAGAGGAGATATTTACCTTGTTCACAATCTTGTTCCACTTCTGACCACCGACTCGGACCTTGACAGTCTTTTGCATAAGGCCAGCCGAGACAACGACACCGTGAAGCTCGTGCGTCACTCGGCGCGCGGCCTTGGCGATTGGAGAGGACATGGCAAAATGTTTCTTTTCGACAATTGAGGGTCGGTTCAACCGTTTCAAGCTGGAAGAACGCTCAATCCTCTTCTTCTAGTCACGAGAGGTAGAATGATCGAACTGGTAATAGCTGGCGGAACGAGATTCAAGCAGACAAGGCTGGTCTAAAATTTAACAACCAATGAGAGCTGAGCATGTGAGGTTAGCCCCGCTTATGTAACCAATCTCACACTCGCTTCTCCGGAGTCCGAGATCACGGCGTAAGTCTACAACCATATTGCAAGAGGGGTCTGACTGTTCAGGTCCTATATTTATAGGGCCTCTTTAAATTTCCGGTCTGATTGGGTGTTACTCGATCGCAATTCATATTTTCACCGATTTCTTAGCCGGGAGAAGTCTTGAGGCACGTGCCCCCGGTAACCGGAGACTCTTTGGGACTGTCGGCAGCCGGGGCATCTAGGTTCCTGCGCGAACTTCGGGGAGGTAGTGTGGGGCAGCGGCAGATTTTGGCTTGGCCTCAGGGTTCAACTACCAATTCACCCAGCTTCCCACTCCTCTCCTCTACGCCGATTTTTCACGCTTCTCTTCCATCACCTCTCTTCTCCAATCATTGATACAGTGTCACTCTACATTTCAACATCTCTTCTTGATTACCCACTCCATCTCACTTTTGTTCTTGTCTTTGTGTCGGCTTCTGCTGGCATTGAGTCATCTTCAGAACCCTCCCCCCACCGCCAACGCCCACCTTGTCACCATGTCTTCTCCTGAGCGAAGAACCGCTGGAGTCAAGAGGCCTAGTAAGAAAGGCCTCGGTTCTGGTGCCCAGAAAACCGTGGCTAACACTCGGTCTTTCAGGAACGCAATCTCTTCCTCCTCCGGCACTGCCGCAACTGGTGGCTGAGCAGAACACGCCAATCCCCCCCACCGACAAGGACTCTCAGCGCCTAATTGTTGTCCTCTCCAATGCCAGTTTGGAGACTTATAAGGCATCGCACGGCGGGACGGGCCGCAATGGCATGCATCGCGAAGACAAGTACTCTTTGCTCAACAGCGACGAGCATATTGGTGTCATGCGGAAGATGAATCGGGATATCAGCGATGCTCGCCCCGACATCACCCACCAGGTTTCAACTCTGGCTTCCTAAGTCAGCATTCAACATGCTGACCTCTTCTTAGTGTTTACTGACGCTGCTTGATTCACCCATCAACAAGGCTGGCAAGCTCCAGATCTACATCCACACTGCCAAGGGCGTCTTGATCGAGGTCTCGCCCTCAGTCCGCATTCCCCGAACCTTCAAGCGTTTTGCCGGTCTGATGGTCCAGCTTCTACACCGGCTGTCCATTCGCTCGACCAACTCCAACGAGAAGCTACTACGAGTGATTCAGAACCCCATCACTGATCACCTACCCCCCAACTGTCGCAAGGTGACCCTGAGCTTCGATGCGCCCCTCGTGCGCGTGCGTGAGTATGTGGAAACCGTCGGCCCTAAGGAGAGCATCTGCGTCTTCGTGGGCGCCATGGCCAAGGGTGAAGACAACTTCGCCGACTCACTCGTGGACGAGAAGATTTCGATCAGCAACTATTCTCTGTCCGCCAGTGTGGCCTGCAGCAAGTTCTGCCACGCAGCCGAGGACGTCTGGGACATCATGTAAGAAGCGGTTACGAGTGAGGCGGTCCAGCCCGTCAACTGCGATGGACGCCAAATGCCGGCTCGCCCTGCGGCTATACAACATCGTCGCTGGGGCAAGACGGTTCGGCGGTAACTTGGAATGCCTGGGGTGTTCGCTATCGCTTGTTTTTGCAACCAAAACATGGGGCGTTCAACATCGGGTACAAGACGTGAATGTCGTCTTGATGGGTCACTTCAACCTGGCCCATTCCTTCTCTTGTCCTCTTGCACTGTCCTTTTGCGTGTCTGTTTCCTCCCCTTTTTGTTGATCGATTGCTCTGCTGGATCTTGAGGATTGTTAATCTAACGGTTCTAACCACACAATATCTCTTCCTAGGCGAGGCAGCTCTAAATACTTCGCCATGGGGGTTTGGATGTGCCGAGTCTATGGAATAACAACAGGCGGGTCTAGGTTGACACAAGATGATACTTTCTTGATTGAGCGAGGATGCCAGTTACGGGTTGATGGTACTCCGCAAGACCCGCGATGGAAGGGCAGACGAGATGCGAGACAGTCGGAGGGCAAAGTCATGATAGAGAAGGCAATGTACAATCCCGAAGGCAATATGCAGGTAGCAGTGAAGTACAATCTTGCATGTTACACAGACGACAACTACGAGGCGAGTCAAGTTTGAGGCTGTGAGGCCAGTAAAGTGAACATCCAGTCCGCTCAAGCCGAAGACCAGTGCCCGTTTGCTGTGTTGGCGTACGTACCAGGAGCACCTGGCCAGAAGCTGGTTGGTGTAGCAATGCCCCGCACCCGGGTCGCGTTGGCGCGCCGGGTTTAGGTGAAGGAGTCAGGAGTGTGGGAGGGATGAAGTGGTATGCATGGGAGACATGGGTGGGTAGGTATTGGTGATGTCCAGGTCTGCTCTGCCTTGGTTATGACAAAAATATCATGTTGCACTTGCCCATCCGTACCGCGGCAGGTTTATTAAGGCCTCTGTCTCGCCTATTGAGTGTGGATCTTGGGATTGGACTTTGATGGATCTCGCGAGATCTATCATCTGGGTTGGACTCTTAAGAGTCAGAGGAGACCGCGGTCAAATCGGGGGCCCCCGCGCAAGAAAAAGGAGTGAAGGAGGAAAATTCTGGCCCTCGTTCGATGAGGGCAGAGGGAGGGCTAGTGAGGCGACCAGAAGAAAGTTGGAGAACGGACGGCCTTGGCTGGTCTAAGTTTTGGACTACGGAGAGCAAGGAAAAGATCATGACGCGACGTGCTTTATTTAAAATGCTCGATGACATTCATAATTCCTTGAAATGGCCCTCTTGACCAAAGCAAAGCCGTAGAAGACATAATATAGGACGTAAAGCCTTCTCCCATCCAATATGAAGGCTGATAAAGCAGCCGAGGGCCCGGGGTTGGCCGGTGCAGGCCGGGGGTGGAGGTGCCGGTGGAGGTCCGGTGGAGCAAGCCGGGCGGCCGTGAGTCCAGCTGCTGGGTTCGACGTGGTCACGCATCGATGGGCGAGAGTCATTGGGCCAGTTCGCGCGAGCTATTCTCCGATGAGGAGCACGGAGGGTGCTATCTCTAGTAAGCAGGGCATATTGTAGTATCTTCACATAGGGGATTTTTGACAGCTGGGTCCCATGGCCTGCTTGTTAGAGTTCGGTACAGATCCACGGCCGGAATGAGAATACATACAGTACAGTATGAACAGAGGGCCCGCCAAAGGAGGGGGGATGGCGGGGGGACGGTATGTGTCAGGACGACGACTCTGGAGTAGCATGGCTGCAAGGCGACGAGAAGCGGCAGGGCAGAGTAGTATTGCCGCGGTGTTTTACAGTACAGTATCAGATGTGAGGGAATTCATCAAGCTACGAAGTGATGGTTTGGGGGTCGTCTGTCTGGATCATCCAGTTCCATCGATCCCTCTGTCCATAAATCCGTCCAATACTTTGGCCGCCCACCCAACCACCCATTCATAGCACGAT
>JABFEP010001190.1:0-12652 GCA_013618265.1 Fusarium albidum
ACTTCTTCCTCGCATCGTCGGCCGACGCCTTTGTTGACGCTGCCCGACACCTCATTTGCGAGAGCTACTGCAAGATCTTCAGCCGGATGAACATCCGAGACCTCAGCGCCAAGCTGGGCCTGAACCCCGACGATGCGAGGAAGAAGTCGCTCCGGCAGACCTGCTCGGCCAGGTGCAGAGCCTCACGCGCGGCCTCAAAGTCGTGGGCAATGTAGAGGGCGCTAACGAACTGGGTGATGGGGTCGGTGTACTCGTAGGCCTCCTGGCGGACGTACCGGATGATGTCCTTGACCTGCTTCTGCTGGATGGAGCTGTTGCGGGCGCGGCCGCGGCCGGTGATAACGGCGGCGATCAGGTATCGCAGGATCCAGGGGCAGGAGGTCTGGATGGTGTTGATGTAGGGGGCGGAGAAGAACATGTCCAGGATGGGTTCCCGGGCGCTCTCGGAGTTGAAGAGAGGGAAGAGAGACCAGTGGATCAGCATCGTTCGGTGGTCCAGCTGGGCACGGGGGTTGTTGAAGAGCTTGGAGTCGATTCCTTCCCTCACGTTCTTGAGCTCGTCGACGGCTGAGTCCCAGTTGGTCTGGAGGATCTCGCAGGCGAGCTTGCCCCAGGTGGCAGCGGAGACCTTGTCGTTATCGGTCGACAGAACGCGGAACTGGTAGAGCATGTCGGCAGAGGGGGCGTACTGTCCGCATCGGAACTGGAACTGACCAAAGTCGTAGAGGGCGTTGACCATGTCCATGGTGACCTAAAGCCGAGTTCCCCGTTAGCCATCCGACGTCGGCGACATGGGTGCAGAGCTCTCGATTGCGCTTACTCCGTGCTGGTTCTTGAGGAACTCCAAGTTGGCAACCTTGTCACTTCGGAGTCCGTTGACGACCTCGTCCTGGGTCAGGAGGTCGGCAATCTTGGCAGTTGCCTGCTCGTACTTCTCCAGCTGCGACAGAACCTCCAGTCTCTTCTTGGTATACTCGGCGGGAGCATCAGTCACGCCATGGAGCTCGCAGTAGAGAGTGGCAACATAATCAGTCATGTTGGTCTCCTCGAGCAGGCTGATCTTGCCAGACAGGATCTGCTTCGCCATGGCGTCGTCGCCCTTCTCCTCAGCGTTGTCGCCCTCGAACTGGATCAGCGGGAAGAGCAGGTGTCGGCTCAGGTGCGGCGCCAGGCGGGGCATAATCGACGAGCCGTCGGCCGAGACGGCACTGAGAATTTCCTCCATCGTGGGCGATATTTTCGGCTCGGGGTCGGGTCCAAGGGCGGAGGAAGGGGCGTGTGGGCAGTAGAAAGGACTCGCCGCGAGGGTAAAGACGCAAAGCCGTGATGTGATGATTGATTTGATTTGATGGAGGGGCAGATTTTTGGTGAATTTCGACAATCCACCGGTGGTGTGGGGTTTTGCCTTATCGCCGGGGATTTGCCGCCGATTAAAGGTCCAAGTCATGTGATCCTCAGATTTTCTGGGAGAGCTTCGACTTTTGACGAGTCCAGAGTGCGAGCCCAAGAGATCGAACAACTGCTAGAGAGCGACCAATTGGGCGGCCCGATCTTGTCGAATTTGTCAAATATCGTTTTCCAACGGATGTCTAGTGTACCAGCATTTACGAGATTGTCGGAAGCCTCAAGCTAAGATCGAATCCCGACCTCAGATCCTACTCCCTAGATTCCGATTCTCCGAACTCATCACGATGCGCCTCCTCGCCTCTCGAACCCTGTCTACGGGGCGCCGAGCCATTCTACAGACGCCTGCCTCTTTCAAGACGCGGTCTACCTTCCTTCCTATCACTCAGTCCGCCCCGGCGACATTCAGAACGCATGCCGGCTATCGATCGAATCCTCTGGAGCAGCCCGTCAACCCGAATAAGAAGAACAAAATTCCTTACAAGGACCGCCCACTCAAGCGCCCCTTTACTCCCTTGCCGACCAAGACCGAAGAGGAGCTCGTCGCCTCTCTCCCCTACATCGTCCGCCGCACTCCCTACTCTCAGCTCCCCATCTATCGGAAGTGGATGTCTGGTGGCAATCGCTGCATCGTGACCATCAAGAAGGTGGATGGCGACCGCTCAAGGTTAGTCGAGGATCTGACGACTGCGTTGGAGGTCAAGCGATCCGACATCCGATTGAATCCCACAACACAACAAATCGAAATCAAGGTACGTGATCATGTCAAGTCTACCCGATCCCATCGACTGACTCCACACGAGGGGGACTATTTCGAAAAAGCGACAGAGTGGCTGCTCAAGACCGGCTTCTAGACGCGAGGGGCCAGGGGGGCTTGATTCTCAGGAGCGGGAACCATGGGATGTACAAAGTGTACCATATTGACTGCCCGCCAGCAACTGGCTGGGTGACGAGAAATGTACAATACATGTAATTCAAAGCGCACCATAGAAACAAGTTCTTTGTTCGTAGTATCTTGGTTTGTTCTCCATTCAACCAACATCCTATATACACCAGTGGACAGGTGTTTCATCATCACCAGCCAATACCCCCCAACCCATAGACTCCAGAATGCAAGTCTAAACGTGAAGTGCACGCTTCAAAAGACAAGGCACCAAACCGGTTTTCCTCAAAACACTAACATACAAGCAAAGTGGCCGGGTATTGCGATATCAATCCAAAAGAAGGGTGTCATCAGCTCTGCCTGATCGGCACATTATTTCCCAAGAGCGAAAAAAGTCGAGAGTTGCTGCAAGACTTCATCCTTGGCCCACTCGGCAGATTGCATCGACAAAGCGTCGAGGAGGGCTTGCGGCGCTGGCACAGCCTTGGCTGGCAGGGACGATGCTGGATCGTTGGGATCTCTCGCCTTCTCTGCCAGCCTTCGTAACAATGCCACGGCGACCATGACAATATACACCAGTTCTGGATCTTTCCGCGACGCGGTACGAGGCGCATGAGCTTGTGGTTGCTCGTATAGTTGACTGAGCTCCCGAATAAGTCTGAAGAGATTTTGTGACAGGTCGTTGCCAGATAATAGCCAGGCCTTGGTGACGCCGGAATCGTAGCCAGGTGCTATGGATGCGAGTATTTCGGCCGAGAGCAATCCCTGCATTAGGAACGGCTTGCGAACTTCAACGAGGGAGGGGAAGTTTGGTGGCCGGCTTTGCGCTTTGGCCTTGTCCGGTAGAGGGGATATAGCCAGGCCAAATGCCCGGGTGAGGAGTTCGTGAGGGGTGTTGCTGCTGGAATCCAGCGCAAATACATTCTTGTAATGACTTCGGTTCGGTTCATCGCGTGCAAGTAGTTTGGCTAGCGCATCGACGGCATGAGGCAGATAAGAATGAAGGCTGGGTTCGTATGGCGTGAAGAAGAGTGTCCCATCCGCAACCGTCGGGGCGGGAGCAGGGGCGAACGCTAGAAGAAACTGGAGGAGGCAAAGAGCCTGCTCACGGCCTGGGATCTCTACGGAACCGGCAATGTTAGAGAGAAGGACAACGAGGTCCTTCATAAAATCCAACGTGTTGTTCTGTGACCGAAGGAGCATCGTGCGTGTGCCGAGGTACCTGATGACAACGCAGAGGAACTTGATGACAAGTTCATCTGCAAGTACGGTGTGGTTCTCATTTTGCTCGCCCGGAAACGACAGATTGCGCAAAATCGTTGTGACGCATATCAATCGGTCCACAGCTCGATCTAGCTCGTATTCCTCAGTGCCAAGCACCGGAATATCGCGAACTGCCCACCGTTCGATGCGGCAAGCTCTGACAACCTCTTCATAAGGCGTGAGCAGGATTTCATCCGAGACCTCAACAGTGTGTTCTGCCAGCATTTCAACTTGCTCCTCGGCGCATTCGATGAGTGCCTCCACCAACTCGTCGCAGTACCGTAATTGGATAAAATGCATTTGGTTCATGGAGCAAGATGAAGCAGCCAAGACGTCGAGAGCGAGGCGCACTTCACCATGGATTCCACTCTGCAGGCTCTTCGTGAGCGCACTGATGTCGATATTGCCCAGCTCTTGAAGAGGCGGTACGTCTGGTTTCCATCGCTCAAGCTCGGCGCCAAGCTTACTGAAGGCGTTCAAGTCAACGCCCCCAAAGGTTGAGAGCTCACGGGCGCACGGACTGTACTGGTCGGTCTGGGGACCGAGCCGAGGCATGCGTTCCACGACAGCGCTCGGTGCTGCTGAGGCTTGCCGGACTTCATGCTGGGACATGCTTCCGACTCTGCGGGGAGCTGGGGATGGGGCCGTCGAGAAATCAGACATGCCAGAACCGTCCATTCCCTGGGAGACATTGCGATTTTGGCCTGGAATGGCGGCGGTGGCCTGGGATTGTATTTGGGGTTGGGGTGTCGAGAAGCCGTTGACCGAGGGCTGCCCTGGTTGCATCTGCTTGACAGGAGTCTGCTGTTGCTGCATTTGAGGTTGTTGGACGGGCTGAGGTAGTGAGTTCATCTGTTGGCCGGGCTGCATTTGTTTCTGCGGTGTTGCCTGCCCTGACAAGTTCGCGCTCGGAGGTTGTGGAGGTTGCGGCTGCTGTGGTTGGTGCTGCTGCTGCGGCGGCTGCTGTTGCGACTGCTGTTGCTGTTGCTGCTGCTGCGACTGCTGTTGCTGCTGCTGCTGCTGCTGCTGCTGATGCATCATCCTTTGCTTCTGCTGAGCCATCCACACTTCTTCGAACTTGTAGAGGTTGCGTTCATAGATCTGCTTCAGTGTCTGCGGTACGGTTGGGATCTGAGGTGGTAGGCCAACCATCTGGGCAATATGAGGCCAACCATTTCCAGCCGTCGCAGGCTTGTAACCTCCTTTGCTTTGGACCGCCTGGAAGAGCAACATGAGATTGACTGGCCTGTCACCTATCATAGGATTAGGGTCAAGAGGCAAGCCCTTCGCGTTCATCAGAGTAGTCAGATTCTTAATGAAATGCTCAGGATTCACGTTGACCATCACCCTCGGCTGCGGCCTCGTGCCTCCGGTTGGCATTTGGCCATTGGCCATTCCAGGTATTTGCTGTTTGGGCATCCCGCCGCGACCCATGTTTTGCGCCTGCATCTGTGCTTGCATCTGTGCGCTCCCTTGAAGCTGTTGCTGCAGCCTCATTTGGTAGGCGGCCATCTTCTGCTGGTCTGTCATACCTGGACGCTGCTGAGCCTGTTGCTGACCTTGTGCTTGACCCTGCTGCTGCTGCTGCTGCTGCTGCTGCTGCTGCTGAGGTGTACCCTGTTGCTGCTGTTGTGATTGGGATTGCTGTTGCAGCTGAGGAGGATACATATTGCCTTGCATCTGGCCCATATGTTGAGGCATTTGACCCATCTGCTGCGGCATCATCTGGCCGGGGGCCATCGCACTCGGATTCGGTGATGGACGCGCATTCGAAGGTGATGGTGCGAAATTCGGATTGAATCCTTGAGGCATGCTTTGCAAATAAGGATTTGGTTGGGGGGTGCCATGTTCGGAGGGTATCGGTGATGCTTGTGTGCCGAACTGTTGGGCGCTAGGTGAAAACGGATGCGGCGACGCGGTCGCGACCCTCTGAGGCACACTTCCAGGTCGCATCTGATTGCTCATGATCGGAGAGGGGCTCGCGTTGGCGGAGCCGTTCGGTTGGAGATGGGGGAATTGGCCGGCATTCTGCTGAGGAACGGCGCCGGGCTGAAAGCCGGGAAACGATTGCTGCTGCGGCGTCTCGGATCGTGACGTCGGCAGCATTCCGGGGTTCTGTCTCGGGGAGCCGGCAAGACTATCTTCGCGAGGGCGAGGGCGTTTCGATGGAATCACTGAGTTGGTTTGATAGACGGGGTTCTGGAAAGAAGGTGAAGCATTGCGCATGGGGCCAGGGCCATTAGGCATGCCGCCTCCCATCTGCTGCTGGTTCTGGAACTGGGCAGCATTGAATTGAGCCGAGTTGGCCATGAAGGCAGAAGGATCCATCATGGCACCGGCGGCGTTGGGGTCGTTCATGTGAAAGCCGTTGCCATTGTGGTTGGGGACGGCGTCGTTCATCCAGGTGCTCATGGCGATCGGCCCAACAGGCTGTGCGCGACGTAGTTAGCGATCAGCAGGCACGCGACAAGCCTCCATGGAGGAGCGCCAGGAAGACGAGGATGCAAGGACGGAAGGCTGAGATGGCGGGCGATGGGGGGACGATGAGACGAGGCAGTGACACGGTGGTGATGGGCAAGTCGCGTCGCGGCGTGGGTTTGGTGGAGAGTGATGTGGAAAGACCAGACTTGGGGCGGCCTCAGCTGGGAATGGGCTGGGCAGAGGGAAAAAAAGGCTTGGACTGAGAGAGTGGGCAAAGGAGAAGAGCCCAGATTGGTTGGTAGGGTGGCCGGTGCAGGCAAGGCGACGCGCTTGCTCAAGCGGGAGATGAATAGATGGGATTGACAGGAGAGATGGAGAGGGAGAAAGCCCAGCGGAGCGCACGAGCGAGCGAGGGAGGCTCCAGTGAGAGGAGAGGCAGCGCCAGGCGAAGTACTGGGTACCTACGCCGACAGTGGAGAGCAGGGCGGCTTGGGGGGGAAGGAGCCAGCCAGCCAGTGAGGGAGAAATTTTCGTCTCCGTCAGCAGTGAGTGAAGAGAGAGCCAGGACGCGCAGCGCTAAGACCATCCCAAGGCGCCAGACAGAGCCGGGGCAATTCCAGGACTTTCGCGAGGCGTCAAGACGGGGGGATGACAGCGAAAGCGAAAGCTCTATCGCATCCGGCCGGCCAGGGGCAGGACAGACAGGTATACGGGTACGTGGAAAGCAAAAGGAGAGGGCGAACGGATAGAGAGGCAGGTCTTACCTAAGGCGCAGGCGCGTTTGCAGTGACGGTGGATGAACTGCGAGTGCGCGAATGCTCGTCGGAATTGGCCTGGGTTTCAGCGAACGGTGAAATTGTTCCTTTGTCTCCAGATTGCCTGGAGGCTGAGCCTGTCCGCCGCAGTTCGCTTGGCTGTTCTTGGTTTAGCGTTGCTGAGGAATCACCCAGAAAAACGGGTCCGCGGCCAATCAAAGTGTTGCGCTACTCGTGCCATAGTGGCTTCTCCTGGAGAGTTAGTGCAGTCCTTTATTTGGAGGCCTACCATTAACAGAATGGCCATAGGAGGTTATCGGGCCTCTAACAGGGCGGGCATCTTCGGCTTCGCCATATCCGGATTGCCATCGGTCCACTCCAAGACAGACAACTGCCCTGTGAAAAGTGTGTTGATCGATCGCATTCAAGACATGAATTTTCATGAACCATGCTAGAAGCTCAAGTTTGTGATAGCTGAGACCTTGCGTTAAGTCGCTAGTAGCGACCTAGCAGCTATTCTCTGCCACAAGACGAGTTCGCGAGTTGGACACCCGCCAGTCACTCAGATCAGGCCCAGGACCCATTGCCTCGGAGTTGAGCACCACTGGACGGCTTTCGGAAAGGCATTCGGGTCGGAGCAGCGTCGTGCGAGATCTCTCAGAGAGACAAGGCCAGGTCTCCACGGCGTCGCCAGTAATACTAGCGACGTTGGGTGAGCAGCCAAGAGTTGTTTGCGGCCGAGACTTCGCAATGGTTTGTCTTCCAGTTTCGCTCCACCCTCAGGGTTATCAACAAAAGATGTGTTGATGTGTCTGGTCGCTACGCCTGAAAAATAGGACCAGCTGAGACGGAGACTGACCAGAGTCTCCTGCTTTGCTGTATCCCATCCCAATGGATGCACGCAATCGGGGTGCGTCGCACAAATTCGCATCACAAAGTGCCCAAAGTGACAGCTCATCCCCGCCAGCGGCGCTGCACACTGGTGCTGGCGCCATCACATCGCCTTGTTATCGGCTTTCGCTGGCCATATAATCAGTCGACACTGCTGAGCCTTCGCATCCCAAAGTCCCAGCCCCCTGTGCTCTGTCCTGCTCGGAGATGGGCCTCTGTCCTGGCTCAGGCACCTGAGCGGCATCTGACGCCTGCGGTGGCCCCCGCTCAGTGACCTGGTGCTGGGGTTGGTAGCGGGCATGCCGTGATCCAGATCCGTTGAAGACAAGTGCCCGACCATTTTGGCTCCAGGGACATCACGCCCCTTTTTCTTTTTTCCTGCACGGGACCACGCCGTAGTTCCAGGACGTCGGCCAAACGCAAAGAAACTCATCAGACTTCCAACAAACCAGGCATGGGTTCATGCTTCTTCCTGATTTTGAAAGGGGCGCAGGGCCGGTCGGGTTTGAGCCGGGGGATTGTTTGTGGTGGCGCCTGATGCGGGCTGTCCACCCACCACTGGGGCTTCCCGAGTGGATGCCAATGGATGGATCCTTGTCAGGCAGGTCGTCATAGCCAGAACAGCGCCGTCTCAAGTCGCTCTGCCTCTGGAGGAGCCGGTGAAGGCGGTCGCCCTAATCGTGTCGTGTCGTCAAATCTTTTTGCCAGATTGTGCGAATCAATCCGGCCACGTTCGATTCCCTCTTCGCGGTGTCGAAGGCGTGTCGCTTGTTGCTTGCCCGTCGCTCGCCGAGCCCAGAGCCCGTCTGCCCTCACTAACTTCCGGCATGTTAGGGGTGCCCTAAAACCCGCCCAGCGTTTGGAGGTGCCCAGTCGTATAAGTGAGGAGATGGAGAGAAAACCGAGAGCGCAACAGCAACGCACTCCGAAAAAAGATTGAGAGAGAAGGGAAAAGACGACAGGAAAGGGAGCACAAAGATTTGAGAGAGGGGAAATGGGAGGGAAATGGGCAGCAAGAAGGAACGGGGGAAGGGGGGTAGTTATGTGAAAATACCTTACCTTACCTTTCTCCGTACCGCCAACGGCCTGGGCTTGCGGCCTTCTTTGCTCACCTCCGGTCTTTGATTAACGAATTTCTCCGCCAAAATTGGTATTGACTTTTGCTGCTACGTATCGAATTCACGTTCCGTGTCTGGCTGCCCGCATATGCTTTTGCTGCTGTCAAGTTTGCTGGCGCCTTGTGAATCTGCCCATCCCATCCATCTGCCGTCCATCAAATGAGAACCAGAAAGAGTAGCAGGAGCTCTTCGCCTGGCCCTTCTCCTGGAGAAACGCAGATGTGATCTTGTTCCTTCCTTCGATTGTTACTTTTTGATTAAAAAAACATGGATGGTAATGAAAAACTGGCCCTCTTCGACTTCCCATTGTCATTCTAATCTTCTCCTTCTCATTTATTGCTCACCATTCATCATCCACCCACTCACCCATCCTCTCCCGCTGGTTGCGCACTGTACGATTCCAGATCACCCACGCACCGCCCCGAATGACTTGGCAGGGCCTGTTCCCTGTCCCACAGGCCTAATGATCGATGGTCGCCGCTATTTACGCGTTGTCGTCCGCCCTCCGTTCCCGTCAGACCGTTGATGAAGCCGATCGTGATGGTTTGCTGCTTTTTGGGTGGTTCTCGGATGTCCTGTTGATCACGCCCAAGATCAAGATCGATCTCAGGCAGCAGTTGGTTCCTCTCCTGCCGCAATCACATACATGTGTGGCCTCCGTCCCCTCCTCCCTCCTCTCACTTGAATCTGCTCCTCCGTGTTCAGCCGTTCACCGCGCCTTTTTTTGACGCCCAACTCTTTCCTCCCCTGCTGCTCGCTCACCCCACATACTGTAGATGGGAAACGGGTCGGTGGCAACTGATCAACAAGTTACAGGCCATCGGTAACGCTTCCAACTCCCGTCCCCAATTCCCCTACTCCCTTAATTAATACCTACTCCCTCTAACACACAAGACTGGTAACGTTGAGAGCACTACCAAATCAGTCTCTTTTTTCTCTTTGCTGGTTCTCCCTTCCGTCTCGTCTTGGATTTCCTTTTGCCTCTCTGGTAACAGTTCATCTCGGAGAAGCAATAAAAGTGGTGGTCACACAGGACAGGGTCATGATGGTGGTTGCAGATCTGTCTCGCTCCAAAACGCCGTCGCCTGCCCATCCCCATCACCACCGTGGCCGCGAGGGTGACGACGGCATTCAAAGCTGTTGTCGACACTCATTGATCACCTTGCTTGCTTACTTGACTCGTTCTCTTGCCTTTGGCCTGGGCACTTGAGACATTCAAGTGATTGGGCCATTTCCCTCGTGTCCTCACTGCCAGATCCTTTGTTATGGGGGTTATCCACTCGACTTTTCCCTGCATAACTAGAGCTAATCACAAGCCATGGGCCGGCTTGGGTGGCTCACAAAGATCCGGGCGGCAGACCCTATTGTCGTCGTTACGGATGTTCAGTATATGTAAGCCCCCGAACGACTGCACCAGATAACAAGACCAGCCATCCAACATCTCCTGTTCTCCTGAAAGCAGAAGCACCAGGTCAAGTAGCCAATCTCGAGGTTATGAGTGAGCGAACGCGGTGCTTCCTCAAAACTCCCATGCTTTCTCGAGTTTTTGAACTCCAGACACAGACGCAAAGCGGTCGAGGCCTGCTTATCCAACGGTTTATGCTTCTCAGGTTGCCGCGTGCATGCATATCTGACGCATGATGCCGTCGAGCATCGAGCCAGGGCGAACCCACATTGTCTCCCAACTCTCACTTTGATGGGCCAACAATCGCGTGCCGCAGGTTACAGAGCGCAGCAACTTTGGAAGTTTCATAGGGCATTTTCTTTTCTTTTATTTTTTAGATTATCATGACCTTTCTGGTCATGATCTTCTTACACCTAAAAGGGGATCAAGGATGCTCAAATAAAACATCAGTAATTAAGCAGTAAAGGCCCATACTCAGATCAACTCAACGCAGATAGCCTCAATGACGCAATAGCTGTCTGCATATCAACCAACTCGCCATTATGTTGTTGTGAGTGTTTTCAGTCCGGTGACGGAAGAGGTAAAAATGGAATATCTTCTCTTTGGCTGATTTCAAATTTGAGAAGATGAATATGTATCAAAATGCGTTAGACTCAAGGTATCCATCTGTATGACATGGAAGTGTCACATCATGGTCGGTCCCCAACCCCAAATTAGCAGGCAGTACGCCAGATTCACCACAAATGTCAACAAAAGGCTGAAAATGAATATCATTGTTTCATTCCAGGCGGCTTAAACCCCTATATTCGCCATTGAGAGCTCAAATAGCCTCCATCTTCTTCTTTGTGTGTTCCAAGACCAGCCGGATAGACTCATCCAGACTCTCCAATGCGAGATATCCATCAATCCATGCTATAGTCTTCTTCTGCAGCTCTGCCCGGTTCGTCGTCACGTCCAAATATTGGCTCAACCGCGCGAGCACTTCCCTGAGGTTCTTGGGGAACTCGGCAGTTTGGGGGCTTACACCGATGATGGGCTGGCGAACATGAGCGTTGCATGTGGATGGGTGGTTGGGGTAATCCTGGTCCAGGGCATCCAGGACATGCTGAGATATCCGGGGTTGGACAGAAAGCTGCCCGAACGAGGCGAATAACTCAAAGAACGTCTCGGCGACATCGGCATTGAAGAACGTCTGCTTCTTTGATATGTCGAAAATGGCCATGGGGATGGCGCCGTCCATGGCGGGATTCGACGCCAGCTGCTGGGCCGATTGCTTGTCAATGACCTTGGCCTGCGCCCTAGACGGCTCGGGCAGGTCTGCGCTGTCCTCGTTGCCTTCTTCGTCGTCGCTGTCTACAAGGCGCAGTTCATCGCCGTCCTCGACGCGGTCCGGCCGGAGTGCGTCGTCGCCCGGCTTGGCTGCTGCTCTGCGCTTGTCGAGCTTCTCGAGCCACTCCATCTCGCTCCGCGCGTATTCCACCCACAGCTTCTCGTCCGTGGTGCAGAAGCGGCAGCCCCTCATGAAGAAGCCGCGCGCAGAAGCCATGTCGCCATGCTGGGCGGATCGGCGACCTGCCATCGTCCACAGCTCAGGATCGGTGGGCATCATGCGCAGGGCGTTGGTCATGGTCTTGCGCCAGCGCTTGGACGCCTTGATGCCGGCTGCGTACGAAAGGTATTCTCTCCAGAGCGCGCCGCTCCCCGGGTGCCGGTTGACTCCTCGTTCATATATGGCCAGGGTGCGGCCCTGTCCGGCATGCGCAGAGTTGAGATGGCGGATTTTGAGGCGCCTGCAGCGTTTGCTGCGGAGAGACTCGAGGGACTGCTCCCACTTTGCGTAGGAAGACCAGTCCGAGGGCTTGTTCCCGGGAGACAGGACCTTGTGCTCGTAGTCATTGCGCTTCTGGACGACGGTGCGAATCTCGTCCTGTGGAAGTAAATGTGAGTCGGGTAGCCTGCAAAACTGTCTTTCCTCGGCCGGAACGCACCTTGGAGAAAATTTCCTTCTCTTCCCACTCTCGCAGCTGCGGCACTGCTCGCTCGAGATAGAATCTCGCCTTCTCAGTGACACCAGCCATTTCGACTTGGGATTAGGACGACGATTGTGTTACTACCAAGCGATGGATATCTCTTCTTGACCAGTTGGGGGAAGTTTTTTTAGATACAAGGCTAGGTTCCCCCAGAAACGTTTTAGCGGGGCGCCTTCAGCCTCGTGGTGGCTCCTCGCGTCAAACGCACTTGTTGGAAGCTTGAAGCCACCCCTACTCCTGGATTCCCCTCTTTCGGCGGCCGCGGGAAGGTGTGCGCTAGGACCAACAAGGCACAGGCCAATTCCAAAACCTAAACCCCCCCCCCCCCCCCCTGCCCCCCCCTGGACATTATTAATTTGCGAGAGATAAAGCGAAAACTCCCAGGTCCCTTTTTGCTTTCCAAAAAATCAACCCCTTTTAAACCCATTTTCCTGTGTTTTTTTTCTCCCTTTTAAGCCTCACTCCCGGATTTCCCCGTTGGG
>JABFEP010001192.1:0-13364 GCA_013618265.1 Fusarium albidum
CGTCCGCGGAAGACTCCCCGGGTCGCAGCCCTGACGCCGACACGCGCGTCCATGTCAGGGTCGGGCGCGGGCACGAGCCGGGCGGCGACGGCCCGGAGAAACGTCCACAGGTCCCTGGGATCCGCGATGCGGGTGGCGCGCAGCCGCTCCCGCGCGTAGATCATCTCGCGGTTGAGGAAGTGGAGGCCGTCGGCGATGCCCGCCGCCATCTTGACCTCGAGCGCCTTGCGCACGACGGGCCTCAGCAGCGGCTTGAGGATCCACGCCAGGCACGCAAACTTGGACTTGCTGAGCGTGTAGTCGAGGTGGTGGATGCGCACGTCCACGTCCCGTAGAGTCACCATCTGCTCCAGGCGGTCCTTGCCGATCTCCACGTCGAGGGTGATGTCCACGCCGCGCTCGTCGAGGTGGAAGCCCGCGATGCCCTCGTCCACCATCCGGAGGAGACCCGAGTGTAGGCGGAACCAGTAGCCCAGGTCGTCGGCGGCGATGGAGAGCCCGGACACGGTGACCCTCATCATCGAGGTCATGGTGGATTCCGTGCCGTGAAGCGCTTTCCGTACTTCAATGTCATTGTGGGTTGATATGTTTAGCTTGAACGGCAGGAATGAGCTCGAGTTGACGGTGCGTCCCGGCTCGAGGATGAGGTTCTCGAGCAGGAGATCGATGGCGGGTACCGCCACCTCGACGCGCGGGATGGGGATGTACTGGATGGCCTGGATGAGCAGGGGCGCAAAGATGTTGACCGAGTCGGTGACCAGCTCGCTATTGGCGTACTGGCCGGCCGGTGAGACGAGGTTGGCTAGCCTCTGGGTGGTCTGGACGAGCTTCTTGATGTCCTGGTCGTCCAGGACGGAGCGGACAGCAGAGTGCAGGTTGGTCAGCAGGGCATCCAGGTCGTCTCGTATAGACGACTTGGCAGTCAGCTCGTTGGACTGCTCCCGAAGGCGGCGGAACCTCTCGTCGGCGTTGTCGAAGAAGTCGGGGTCGCTCAGCATGTCCTGCACCATGTTGCCGATCTGTCGCACCAGCTCGTCAAAGTTTGGATCCGTCCGCCCGTCGTCGACCACGGCCGCAAACGACCTCTTGACGTCGTCCCAGCGCTCGCCGTCCCCCAGCGACGTGATGAGCAGCCAGAAGTTGTGCACCGCCCGGTCCGCCTCCGGGTTGGGCTGCGTGTCCTCCTCGACCGCCTGCACTGTCTCGGCGGCGGCGTGCGAGTATGCAAGGAGGTACCGCCTGATGAGGAGCGAGAGGGTCGAGACTGACTCCTTGTAGTCTGTGCGCTTGCGGAGGTTGATGACCGTCTGCTTGAGCCGCTGGGCGAGGGCGTCCCCTTCCTCGCCCTGGGCGCGTTCCCTGATGCTCTGCCCGGCCTCGTCCGCCACCGCCATGGCGCTGTCCTTGACGGCCTCGGAGACGTCGGCGAGGTCATCCTCGAGGTCCTTGTTCGACGGGACGACCTGTGACTTGCCGTTCCCGTTGGCCTCCTTGAGGGCGTCCTGCTCGTCCTTTGACGGGCCAATAGCCTCGCCGGCCTGCTTCGACGCGTCTGATAGGGCGAATGCCGTGTCTCGAAAGACCTCCCTTCCGACGGTGCCCAGGTCGGACAAGAAGACTCGGAAGTCGGAGTTGGTCAGCAGCAGGGAGCCGACGGTCTGCAGGCTCCTGTACGTGGCGACAGCATCAGCCCGGACCCTCGCCCTGGCGGCCCTCTGCTCTATGTGGGCGACGTCCACGTCCAGCCGGGCCTTGGTGAGATACCAGATGAAGTCCTGGATCTGGTCGTTGGCGTTCTTGTGCTGCAGCACCTCGATGAACTGCGTCAGCCAGATCCTGATGGTCTTGACCAGGGCCCGTCCCGCCGGGCTGAGGTCGAGCCTATCCGGCCTGAGGATCTGGGCGGAGAGCAGCGTGCGCAGGTGGATGATGACCTGCTCGTTGCTGGGCATGTAGCCCTTTGAGATGGCGCGCAGCATCTGGTAGGTATGGAGTTTCTCGTGGAGGCGTGTCTGCAGGGCCGTGTCGTCATTGTAGCGAGGGAGCAGAGGCTCGCGCTCTGCCTCTTCGCTGCGTCTGCCGAAGCCGAAACACGATAGCATCTTGAGCTGAGCTGTGACTGAGTGAATATATAGCGACGAGTATTTTTTTTATCTTGTTTTTGTTGGAGGCCAAGCTCCTTGTGTTTGCTCGTGATTGTGATTGCGAAGCGGCTGAAAGAGTGACGACGTCATTGTTCCGCCGGAGCTTCTGGTCCTGCGTGGCTAGGACTTGTCGATTTGGCAGGCAGTTGAAACCATTGCGTTTGCTGTCAAACCCCCGGATCTAGGATGAATCATTGGATAAAAAAAGCCTGGATTCCGTGATGATGATGATTTTCTGAGCAATTGATCATCAATGATGACTGGGCTTGAGGCTTGAGGTTTGAGGGCTGAAGGCTGTTTGGCCACTGTCGAGCTCAATTGAGTGAGACGCCACAAAGTATGCGCTGACTACAATTGAAATGGTTTGAACTCCAGACTCATTCAAGCGATTACTTTGTGTATATCAACATCTATCCGTTCTTGAGTGAGAGTGAGTCTGCCCCGGATCATCGGGTTGCCTTCCATCAAGATGAACAGCCTCACAGCAACAGACTTGTTGCCGATATCTGGGCACTGCTTCTGCCAGAGCTTAAAGTTCCCCCAGAATGATTGCGAGAATCAATACTCCCTCATGGGTTATCCTCAATTTCGGAAGCCCAGGCCCAAGGATATTTGTCTGCCCTCACCGATGAGGCAGATCGCGTCCCAAAGAGGCAAGTACCTCGGCATCCTTCCCGACTCATGAGTTTGAACCCAACACAACAACTCCCACCGTGGTCGTGGTCGTACAACCCAGCTCGCGACGCTCCAGAACCGCGAGAAAAGGCCTACTCCAGCCTCAACAACTCCAGGGAACAGGAACGGAAACAGGAAACTCCTTTTCCCCCTCGTACTCGCAGCCAGCCCTGTCCTTCCCGGGTTCCCCTCATCGCCATGCCCCCCAAAGAATGGAAGCGGCTGTCCTTCCAAGAAGCCTTTGAGCTCACAAGCCTCCCGGATGAGGAACCACAAGGACAGCCGCCGACGAAGCGGTTCATGAGCTGCCAGCCAGCCTGGGTGCCGGGCAACGAGCTGCCGTGGGAGACCAAGGGCCTCGGGACGCCCAAGGTGACAAAGGGTGCGTTTGGGGGTGTCGTCTACGCGCAGGCGCCTCTGGCGGCGGCACGGGTAGTCGAGCAGGAGGATCTCCAAGGCGGGAACCACGACGGAAACAGGCGGGGGATACATGTAAGCATACATATCTGTGATCAAGGCCTCTACTGACAGCCGCAGTCCATCCACGGAGTCTTTCCAAACCCCGGACTGCCTGACCGGCCATTCATCTTTGACGTGTCCCATGTCCACTCCAGCCGGTCCTTCTCAACACGCCTCGTCCACGCCCGCCAGCCGACGCAGCCGTCGACCAGCCCGTCAGGACCCTTCCCCGTGTCGGACGCCGCCCAGTCGCCCCTCGGCAGCACATGCCTGACGTGCCTCGTCACCTTCAAGCGGCCCGTCCCGGGGCCCGACCAGGTCCAGGGGACGCCCCCTCAGGAGCGCTACAGAGACATCCTCTCGTCGAGAGCCGCGCCGTCCGACTGGGAGCCCTCCCCGCAGGCCGACATCGACATGCTCAAGGACATGTTCCCGGACTCGGGCCACGGCGCCTTCCCCATCCTCGACATGCACAAGGTCGACATGACGGGGTTCAACGCCGGCAAGCCCCTCCCGGAGAGGAGGGAGCTGATCTACTACCGGCTGCTCAGGCCCATCCCGAGGGAGGACGTCAACGCGCATATCCTGTGCCACGCCTTCGAGGCAGACCGCAACGGCCTCATCATGCTGGGCAACCACCTCGGCTACGGAAAGGACCTCGTCGTCGCCGCGAGCCTGAGCTACTCGTTCTACGTCCACGTCAACGCCGGCGAGGCCGTCATGTCCTGCGACCAGTGGTGGATCCAGGAGGTCTGCTGGCCTCGCGTCAGCGCCGGGAGGGGCGCCCTCGAGAGCCTCATCTGGAGCCCCGACGGGAGGCACGTCGCCACCGGGTACCAGGATGGCATTGTGCTGCCCGCGACGGCCAAAACCGGTAGAGATATCAAGTTGTAGATAGAGTAATATACATGTTGATGTTCCATCTCCCTAAGATAACCCTTCGGGGACCCTGCCGGGGGCCTCCTGCGGAGGGCTTCTCGCTGCGCTCGTGAACTACTTTTTAACTACCCTCCATCTTATGACAGCCGCTGGTGTCTACAGCCCTCGAGCCGTGACGAGTACGTCTTTTGCCACAACGATCTGTCGCAGCAGAATGTCATTGTCGACCCGGGTAGCCTCAAGATAAGAGCGATTATCAATTGGGAGTATGCTGGCTTCTTTCCGCCGGGCTTTGAGTACCGGTTCTACAACAGACTTGGTCCTTCATCAGCCATCAACGGCGAGGTCGACGACTCGCTCGATCTACTTCAGTTTCTCCAATCTAAAGAATGTGTCAGTCGCTAGGCCGCGCTGACTTGCTGGACGGCAAAACGTGTGAAGTTCAGCCCTCTGTTGATGTCAAGTACAAGGTCCTATTATCATCATCTTATCTAAACGGCGAGGGCCAGTGGAGAGGCAAAGTTGGAGCAAGAGTGATACAACACACGATTATCCATCCCTGTGTATTGGTGTGAAATCTCGGCCGTGCCGCGGACGAGATGCGGACGAGGCGCGGCACCGGAGGTGGACGTCCAGCGGAGTTGAGGCGGAGGTCGCGGAGCGGGACACACCACCGGACATGTCCACGGGGGCCATACCTGACGTGAGAACCGGACATGTTCGCGGAGGCCATACATTTCCATTGCCATCCTCTGGGCATGCACAAAGTGCGTATATAAGATAGCTTGCCCGTTTGACACACACACACAAACAGAGTCAGACACACAAAGATAGCTTGCCCACTTGATACAGGCCAGACACACACAAACACATCCAGACAATGGCCTTCAACGCCCCCCTCGGCATGGCAGCCTACGCCGCCCCCTCCCTCTTCCAACCCCACCGGGCCCGCGACGCCATCCGCGACGCCCACGCCAAGAGGATCCCCCCGCTGCTGGGCTACTACTCTGGCCTCAGCGCCCTCCCCTTGACGCGGCTGCTCGCGCCCATCAACTTTGACTGCGTGTGGATCGACTGGGAGCACACGCCGTGCGGCGTGGAGGCCATGACGAGCATGGTCCACGAGGCCGTCTTCATGAGCCACGGCCGCACCATCCCCTGGGTGAGGGTGCCGGGGCACGACCACGCTGCCATAGGGTACGCCCTCGACGCGGGCGCCAGCATCATTGTTCCGCAGGTTGTCTCCCGAGCTGTGTACTTGCAAAGAAACTGACATGGGCTAGGTCGAGACCGTCCAGCAGGCCAGGCACGTCGTCTCGTCGACAAAGTACGGGGCGAGACGCAACGGGACAAGGTCCGCCCCCCCGTTCAGGCTGCTCTCGGGCGTCACCGACACGCCGTACGACTCGGCGCGGGACATTCACAGCTGCATCAACGACCAGGCGGCCATCATGATCCAGATTGAGACCCTCGAGGGTGAGTGCCTGATACCTGTCCATATCTCAAGACCCTCCCTCATGATCCAGGAATCAACAACCTCGACGCCATCCTCACAGAGGTCCCCGACATCGACGTCGTCTGGCTGGGCTCCCTCGACGCACGCATCAGCATGAACCTCCCCGGCAACATGGGCGCGGGGGGCTCCGAGCCCGAGTGGCTCGACGCCCGCAAGAGGTTCTTCGCCGCCCTCGACAGGCACGACAAGCCCTACGGGGGCTTCGCCTTCGCCAACCCCGCCCTGGGGGGCCGCCCCGAGGACGTGGCCGAGGCCGCACGGAGGATGAGCATCATGCTCGTCACGTCCGACGTGATGCATCTGGCCGCCATGGCGGGGGACCTGGCCCAGGCGAGGGAGCTGGTTGCTCTGCCGGGGGCCAAGGGATGAGTGCCAGTGTGGACTTGCAGATGGGCTGCGAAGTGCCTGTTTCCTTACTTGCTGGTCATGCATATAGTTTGAAAGATAGAAAATAGTGCGTCTTGACTAGTGACCGTTTCATAAACCTTTTATCTATACATTGATATGAGCACCGCTAAAGCAACATCCATTAGCAACAAAATCAAAAAGAATTCTCCCTCCTAGTATTGTCTTCTTGGTCATCCTTGGAGGTACAGTTTCGTGATCTTCATAAGTGATAACGGGTGATGGGCCTAAGAATCAAAGTTAGCAGGTGACCACAAGTTCCACAACTCGGACAGGATTCTAACCACTGGTTCCAAGTGGACAAGCTACTTCTGGGCCTTGTCCTCTTGGAGCTTCTGCCGGGCTCTGAACGCATTGACGCCCTGATACTCTGATGGGCGTGAGACCCTGTCCCGTCTTTCCCTGGAGCCAGCACCGCCAGCAGGTCGAGTCGTCAGGGCCCGAGACACAGCGGTCGACGGTGCGGTCCCCGAGCGACTCCTCTGTCCAGAAGAGGTACGAGGCCGCGCAGGAGGTCCCCCAACAGCCTTCTGCTTCTGCTTCTGCTTCTGCTTCTTGTCGCTGTTGTGGTTGAAGCTCCCCAGCCTGCCCTGATACCTGGCGCTCTGCAGGATGGCGCTCCGCAGCAGGCGGTCCTCGTACTTTTGCTGCGCGGCGTGCCCCGTGCCGCCGTCCTCGCAGATCTTGTACACGATGGTGCGTATGTTGTGCTGGGCGCTCTGCCACGGCGCCGCGACGAACGCCCTGATCTTGCGGGCGATCCTCCACCGGATAAAGTCCCAGGGGTCCATGGCGAGCTCCTGCCTGTCCCTGAGCACCCGCAGGTCCGACACCTTGCAGGCGAGCCGGTACATGATCTCCTTCTGGCAGAGGCCCTGGTCGGGGAGGTGCATCTTTGACACGAGCTGGTTGGGGTGCTGGCCCGTGCCGGGGCCGAAGATGTCGCGGATGCGGCGGTGCTTGCTGACGTTGTCCGTGTGAAGCTTGTGGGCGGCGGCGGCGGCCTTGTCCGCCGGGTCGAGCTGCATCCGGACGAGGCTCTCCCGCTTGAGCACCTCCTCGGCCTCCTCCTGGGCGAGGAACCCGTCCAGCGAGTCCCACTTCGGGTTCCAGTAGGGGTCGCCCTCGGTGATCCTGGCGACGGGCGTGCCATTTAAGCACGAGGGCGAGGTGTATGTCGTGCCGTCCTGGCTGATGGAGTAGACGTCGTCCCACGGCGTCTGGAGCATCGCCCTCACTTGCTCTACCGTAGGGCCGTCCTGGCCTTCTGTCTGCTGGGTCGACATGCTGGGCTGGGCGAATTCATCAGTATTAGGAACATGAGGACACGAGATACTCACTCACCCTTGATCTCCCTAGATAAGATTCAATACCGTCGCCACGAGGATGGCCGGTGCACGGGGAAAGAAACTCAAAGTCGCCACAGAAAGTCAAAATCCCCAAGCGCGGATACCCTCGATGACGATAATCTGCAGAAGCGATCAAAGAGACAGAGAAAGTCGGGCTGATGAGTTTTGAGTCGAGTTTGAGGTTGTCGGATGACGGTTTCAATGTTGGGGGTCGTTAGAGGGAGAAGGTTTCACTTTTTGGTGATTCACGTGTCCGTCCACCTTGAAAACACGGAGGTTTAGTAGTGAAAAAGAAAAAAGATAAAAATAGGCGGAAGGGGGAACGCGTGGTGGCTGCACTCGTGACCAGATGACGAATAAAGAATTTCGTCTCTATAAAAGAGCCGCATCATTCAACCCTGCCTGTGCAAAATCAATAACCTGCTGCATACATTCCAAGAGGTGATTCCTCAGCATAAAGAAATCATGTTGAATTCAGGAATCAGACAAGGAGTGTTTGTTTCTTCCTTCACTTGATATTTTCAAATAAACTGATATGACAAACACCAAATCTTTGATATTCACAAACATCATTGCTCTCATGGAGCTCACAGCTCAAGCTCAAAGTCCCAGACCTGGAGCTTCCTGTCCGGATACCCCCCAGCCTGTCGAACAAAGACGCTCAGGACGCCCTGGTCACGCAGCCGGACCCTGTCAAACAGAGGCTCCGTCGACGTGTTTGGGATCTCGGCCAGGAACCTCCAGTCGCGGAACCCCCCTGACGCAGTCGCCGCGTAGATGCGCGTCGACGTCGCCCCCACGTCGGGCAGCAGGGCAAACAGGTGCTCTCCGGTCTTGTCTCCCGCAAGCTTTCCCCGGGGATCAAACAGGTCAGGGCCGTTCAGGTCGTCGACCTTGATGGGGTTCCTTGTCCACGTGCCTAACTGGTGAGTCACTGGGGCGGATATATGAGTAAGAGTAAAGACAGCTCACCATCAGTGTCCCTCAGGTAGTGCTGGTACAGATGCCCTCCGTCGAGGTTATCCCTCATCAGGATGTGCATCCTCCCCCTCGCGTCCGCCAGCTGCCCCTCCTGGTTCACCATGCGGCTGTTCTGGGGAATGTCCCAGACGAGGGTGCTCCCGACGGACGTCGAGATGGGGCGGGCCAGCTCGCTGCCGTTGCCGTCGAACCACGTCCTGCCGTCGTCGTCCGAGTAGGCAAAGTAGACGCCGTGGTTGGTGTTGGCGTCGGGCGTCTCGCGCACCGTCCACGACGTGTACAGCCTGCCGGCCACGTGGTCGAGGCCGTTGATGTAGGCGTTGTTGTCGTCGCCCTCGATGTACTTGCCGTAGGCCTGCCACGTGCCGGTCGAGGAGCTGTACCTGTGTATGTAGCTGTCTCCGGACCCGGACCTGGACCTGTCAGCATGATATAGAGAGAACATGAACAAGTTGCTCACTGCCCGATGCGGAACTCTAGTAAGAGGTCGCCGTTTTCCAGGCTCTCGAACCGGGGATAGGTCAAGGGCGTCCACGGCCCCTGCGACCCCGGAAGAGCATGAATCACAGGGCCAAACAAGTCCGCAGTCCACCCCGAGGGCACGTCTCTGGCGATGGGGTCGTTCGAGACGCGGTAATTCAAAGGCACATCCTATACAC
Organism: Fusarium albidum; assembly: GCA_013618265.1. Taxonomy (NCBI): domain Eukaryota; kingdom Fungi; phylum Ascomycota; class Sordariomycetes; order Hypocreales; family Nectriaceae; genus Fusarium; species Fusarium albidum. The sequence continues at coordinate 9,068 of JABFEP010001192.1, forward strand.
CGTTAGAAGCATTAAAGAGTAAAGATCCGGGGACAAACATGATGGTCAAAGCTCAGATGAATCCTGCCGTCCCCCGAGATGCCCATGGAAATCATATTGTGCCCGTCCATGGTGGTCTGCGTGTAGTCCGCCAGGGTGAGGTACTCCCAGTCGTCGACGCCCGGCCTCACGCGGCGCCGCCCGACCCTGACGTGGTGGCTGCTGTACCCCGCGGGCGCCGTCTCGTAGAACGTGACGTACTGGTGGTCGCCGAACGTGACGAGCGCGTCCTCCTGGTAGCTCACCCCGTTGAGCCGCTCGGGGCCCTGGATGTCGGTGCCGACGGTCCAGTGCGACGTCGACTTTACCGAGGCGGCGGAGAGGGAGAGGGGGAGCATGGCTGCTGCGGCGGCGTATCTGATGTGCATGGTCAGTTAGGGACTCAGGGGAGTAGAATACACTAGTGACCACTGACTGGACTGCCTGGGCATATGGGTTTTTATGGTGACAGTTCGGCGCAGATACTCCATGCCGAGTTATACGACATCCCCTTGCGGACAGCTCGCCCGAGCATTGCGGTTCTCGTCCAGATGCCCCGATGCCCGCTGCGGGTGGTCCGTTTACATGCGATCGAATGGTGTTGCTGCTGGGATACCCGCTATAGCAGGGGCCGTTATAACGTCCCGCAGAATGCGGGGGATCGGGTGGGGAATCAAACAGTATTCGTACCGTCGCCAATGATTCGGCACTGGCTGGTCGTCACAAGAAAGACTGGATGGGAGAGCGTCGAGCAGGGACCCGAAAATGCTGACAACACCACTGATGCTTATATACTCTTTATTCTATGGAGTTCTCCTTTATTACCTTCCATGGAGATGGTCCATGAAGTAGTTCAAATACAAAGAAAACACCTCCACTATCAACCAATCAACAGGTTCCGTGGTCTAGTTGGTTATGGCATCTCGTTAACACCGAGAAGGTCCCCGGTTCAATCCCGGGCGGAACCACTCTTTTGTTTGACGCTCTCTTTTTGTCTCGTCTCTTCTCAACCAGAGGAGCACACGCGGCGGTGGTGGTAGTTGTAGTCAAAGGCGGACAGAATCCCCAACAGCTGGGTCACCGTTGCCAAAACCACCAGCACGTGAAAGATTTGATGGGACGAGCCGTAAATGTCGAACGTCCCGGGGCTCAGTCGCTCAGGGAATCTGGTCTAGACCGTCTCAGTCGGGAACTTTGGAAGCAGTTGGTTGTCACATACCGCATATATCACGGCCCCCAGGATCAGCATGGCCCCCTCCGCAAGGTAGTACGGCATTCCCGACTGCCTCATCATCTGGGGCAGGCCAAAGATGACGATGCCGTGCGTCAGGGGCACCAGCCCGGACAGGGCCGTGGCCGCCATGGTCAGGACCCTAAAGGACCGCCACTTTTTGCCCTGGAATCTAGAGTTGACGAGGATGAATATCGTTATAGAACCGAGTGTCAGGATCTGTCTGTCAGAGATGACCGTGGAAGGGGGGTGAGTAGGGGTACCATGGCCCAGTAGATCCTTCTCAGAACAGGCTCGCACCAGAAAGCCATGTAAATGCCCGACACGAAATCCCCCACCGTCAGCAGCACGATGCCCGAAAAGTCGAGGCGCAGAAACACAACCTCGACCTCGAGCGAGTGGTTGAGCAGCGTGTGGTACGCCGTCGACAGGCCGAGGCACGCCGCCGCCACGAGCAGGAACAGCGAGAAGACGAGCCCGTCGGCGGGCGTCATGTCCTCGTACCGCGACCGGAGGTGGTCGACGAGGTACCACTGGCAGCCGAGGAAGGCGGCAGCGGGGACCATGTGCGTGTATATGTTGAGGGTCTCGTTGTGCATGCGGAACCAGCTCGCGAGGGAGGCGCGCGACGAGTTGGACACGGGGCGGTAGCCGTGGCGGATGTACTTGTTGTCGCGGCACCACTCGGGCATCTGGCCGTACGACAGGAGGGCGTCGTGGTCTGTCGGGGTTGTGGCCTCTGGATGGGATGTGCTGCTGGCCATGGCTGTCTGTGGCGAGGTGGCCTGGGTAGGGGTTGATAGGGGTCGAGTTGGGAAGACAAAAGAGAAACCCGTTGGAGGACAATGGATGCATTTGACTCGGTTTATGGACGAGCCAGATCCCAACTCGGGCTCTCTGGTGGCTGCAGACTGCAGAGTGTGACGCCTCCTTGAGTCTTTTTGGCACACGCATCTTTAAAAGCACGTCTACCGCTGGATGCGCCAGAAATCGTCTTGACCCAGAATATTAGGGCTTTAACTGTCGACCGTAAAGACTGAAGACGTGCTAACTAGACAGCAGCGACCCCATCCAGTCCACAAGAGATGTCCTATGGCTTCTATCAAACACCAAGTTTGCTTGTTCCATGTCCAGGGCAAACAGGCTACAGCATGTGAAGGTTTACTTGCCGCGGCTTGGAAGCTTGGCTTGCGGCCCGCCACAAACGGGGAAAGGAAGGACGGAAGGAGCATGCGTGCGGGTGCCTAATCGAGCATGGGCGTTTCTGGCGCCGACTCTTTTGACTTAGAAATGTCCGTCAAGGATTCAAGGGGCGGCGCCGATGACTACCGTCCTCAGCCTGGACTCCCTGGAGACTACTTGGTTGTTTTATGGGGCTGCCATAGCCTTCAGAGTGCTATACGGAGTTGATTGTCGATGCCATGATACCAACGTCCAGGAGTTCATCCCTAACTCTGTTCCACAAGGGTCTATTTTAGACCGCAATAATGATTCTGTCCACCAGACTAAGCTCATCCGTTTATCACGGCCCCGTGATATTTCAACAAGGCCTTCTATCAAGCTATCAAGAGATTTTCTTTGAATTTCATCGGCTGGAAACCCAACCATCTAACCTCGTACCCAAGAACGGTAAGAGATCAAAGCCGGCTTCGGAACTCGGATCAAATCCGCCCTCGACATGGCATTGGTGCAATGTCGAATCTCGGCCTCTGCCCGAGTTTCCACTTGACTTCGGTTGACGCGGGTGGCGAGATCGGATATAACGGGTATGGCGGGTGCAACAGCAACGGTGCCAACCCCATTCTACTTATAACCTTCCCCGACCTCTAAAACAAGTACTCGTCCTCGTTTCCCATCTATTTGAGAACAGTATAAAATGAACTCGGTTCGAGCAGTTTCCGGCCGAGCTCGCCTTGCCAGCCTCTTCCCGTGGTCCTCGTCACCACTCATCATCGGCGCGCCGATGCGAGTCTTCTCAGGACCTGACCTGGCCGTGGCCATCTCCAAGGCAGGAGGCCTGGGATTCATTGGACCCGGCGCGAAGCCTCAAGACACGGCCAAAGACTTGGCCGCCGTGCAGGAGCTGCTTGATAAAGCACCTCCAAGTTCGACCAGCTTCCCCGCGTCACTCTCGTCTCTCCCCGTTGGCGTAGGGTTCCAGCTCTGGAACGGAGACATCAACTCGGCGTACCAGACGGTAAAGGACCACCGGCCCTGCGTGGCGTGGCTGTTCGCCCCCCGCCGAGGCCAGGAGGAGCTGGACGAGTGGGCGGTGCGTCTCCGCGAGGCGTCCCCCGGGATCCAGATCTGGACGCAGGTCGGCACCGTCCAGGAGAGCGTTGAAGCAGCGAGCAGCCCCCATGGACCTGACGCGCTGGTCGTGCAGGGCGCCGAGGCGGGCGGCCACGGGAGGGCCACAGACGGCATGGGCATCATGGCGCTGTTCCCCGAGATCGCAGACAAGATACGCGGCTCGGGCGTAAAGGCGCTGTTGGCCGCAGGGGGCATCGCGGACGGCCGGGGAGTGGCGGCGGCTCTGGCGCTGGGGGCCGATGGAGCTGCCATGGGGACTCGGTTCCTGGCTGCGACCGAGGCCCGTGTGAGCAGAGGGTATCAGCAGGAGGTGGTGAGGGCTTCAGACGGGGCGCGATGCACCACACGGACCATGCTGTACAATCACCTGAGGGGCACGACGGGCTGGCCTGAGCAGTACAGCCCGCGGGGCATCGTCAACAGGACCTGGCATGATCACCAGGCCGGGGTGCCGTTTGAGGAGCTGAAGCGACGCCACGATGAGGCTGCACAGTCAGGGGATGAGGGCTGGGGGCCGGAGGGCCGGCTGGCCACTTATGCGGGTGCTGCGGTTGGCCTTGTGCATACCGTGGAGGACGCCGGTCTTCTGGTGGAGAGGATACGGACTGAAGCGGAGGATATTTTGAAAGAGCTGGGTCGGGCGTAGTTGCCATGTACTTTCTTTGTTCTGTATTATATGACTGCATCACCAAGCCCTTTGTGTTCGAAGTCGAAGAAGAATGTGTAAAAAATCCT
>JABFEP010001193.1:0-19285 GCA_013618265.1 Fusarium albidum
GGGGAATGAGCCCGCCAATCCGGTCGGTAGAATCATGGGGGGAGGGAGAGGGAGGCAAAGACCGGCGGAGGGCTCTTATGAATTCTCTCTCGCGATCAACAGGGGGCTGGGCAGCTGCTCCCTGTACTGGTGGTGGTGCCTGGGGGGGTTCTGTTGACCCGGATGGATCCATCATCTGGCTGTCCCTTTGGGGAATCGAGGATTCAGGCTCTGCCTTGTCTTGGGCTGGAGCTTTTCCCTTGTCGGCTGTTGTCGATTGCTCACCAGGGACTGTTGTCGACTCTTGGGCCTGGCCGGCACCGACGTGTGGAATGCCCATAATATGAGCCAGACGAAGAAGGTTCTGAGCTTCCGTGTCTCCTTGCATTTGATCACCCTCTTGTCCCCGGGAAGCACCCTCTCGTCCCCCAGAAGCAGGCTGCTGTTGCTGTCCCGCTGTATGACTTCCTGCCTGCGTCGACTGCTTGTCAAAGCTGGCCGAGGTTGGAGTGGTGCTCTTTCGCGTCCTGGGCTTCAGGACCCGTCGCCTGGACATGGTCTCCTGGCTGGCATCCTTTGGCTCCTCGGGTGCTTGTGCATCAACACTAATTGGCAGAGTTGGGGTAGCAGTCTGGGGGGTGGGCAGAGGCACCGAGTCAGCAGGGTTGGTCTGGCCGTCATCGGCAGATGGTTTCGACGCCGCCTGTTGGTTGTGTTGCGAGGCAGGATGGTTCTGGGATTCTGTAGTTGGAGCGACGGTGTTGGCGCCGCTATCGCCTCCGAGGCCCAGTTGTTCAAATGCCGCCTTAATGTCCTTGTCGAGATCATCCTCTTTGTCTGCCGTCGGCTGTCCGCCTGCTGTCGGCGGTGTCGAAGCTGGGGCCTGCCCTGAGGGGTGAGAAGGGGGGTGGGATGGATTCGGTGCTGGTGTCTCTGCCGGCGAGGCTGCGGGCTGCTCTGCTTTCTTGCCTGTATCTTTGATAGGTGCCGGGGTTTGAGGAGGCATGGCTACTGATGCTGGTGCTGGTGTCTCTGCCGGCACGGCTGTGGGCTGCTCTGCCTTCTTGCCTGTATCCTGGATAGGGGCTGGGAGTTGAGGAGGCATGGCTACTGGTGCTGGTGCTGGTGCTGGTGCAGGTGCAGTGGCCTCGGACGGTCTCTCGCTGGAAGCGGATGCATCTCGCTTATCCTGTTCTGCTGTTGCTCGCCTCAGCTTCTCTGCCAGGCTCTCACCTTGCTGTCCAGGTGTCTTGACTGGAGGCTGCTGCGAGATGGCAGAGGTGCTGGGTATGGGCGTGGGCGTGGGTTGTTGGGCTTCTGGAATACCGGCATCTTCCATGTCGACTTCCCTGGATTCCGGGGCCACCACCGCTGGCTCTTGCTGCCAGTCCATGTCCTGTGCACCACCCGAGTCCTTCTCCGTGCCGTCCAGATTGACCGATCTCATGCCGTTAGTGAGTTTCCCCATCCCACTAGAGCTGTCGGAAGCCACTTGACTCCCGTGGTTCGAACCATCGCCCATCATGCTTTCGAGCATGTCCAGGGGGTCCCTGTCGCCCATGTCCATGTCCACATCTTCAGGTTCATTGGGCCCTTCAGTTTCTGTTGAAGCATCGCCCTGGGTCTCGGCGTTGGAATCGGTGGAGCTGTCTTCATCCCAGGCCGGGGAGGTGGTCTTGTCGTTGTCCCTGTAGTCGTCAAAGGTTCCGAAGCTCCTAGGGGTTAACTCGAAGCCGGTCGGAGTGTGTGCCTCGTCTTCGACGTCCATCGGCCTAAGGCCGAAATAGTCCTCTTCTGGCACCTGAGGCTGTTGTTCATCCTGCTGCCCGGGAACGGTAATGGCATTCTCGCCCTGGGGTTCTTCCTTCTTTTGCGGAGTTTCCGTGCGGTCCTCCGAATACCGTGCGAGGAGGAGATCCAGGTTATGTCGTGACAGGGCACGGGGGCTAAAACGTGAAGCTTGGGGTGGCTTCGTCTTCTGAACCCCGGCACCGCGGAACTTCAGGGGAGATATTGGTGGTGGTGACTCGTCCACGGGCTTCGATACTGCGGGCTGACGGTGAGGCTCTGGAATGGTGTCATCAGTCCTCTTAGATGGAGATTTCTTAACCTCGGGGACGATCAAGGGGGCAGTTTGAGGTGGAGTCTGTTTTTTAGGGGGTATTGACGTGGTGGTGCGCTGTTTAGATGGCTTTTTGGCTTCCGTGGACGCCGGTTCATTCTTGGCAGGTGCAGTCGAGGGTCTTGTGCCAGCAGTAGTTGCTCCGGCGGTGTCATGGCTGCTCCCCGGCTTGGCCAAATCGGCCGCCGTGACGACATTGCACAGGTAACTCGGCTTTGAACGGGTCAGTCTCCTTGGTCTGGGAGATCCGACCTTTGGAGACGGGGGAGAAGTCGGCTTGGAAACGTTGTCATCCTTCTTGACCTTGGGAGTCTCCACCGGTGGCCTCGGGACAGGGCTGGTGGCAGGTTTTCTGACTGGCTTGGGGGGAGAATAGGGTCCCGTCTGGACTGTCTCTGGCGCCGTCTTTGTTTGCTGCTCAACGGAGGTTGCGTTGGGCTTCTTCGCCTCCTTGGCTCCCTGGGTTACCGGTTTCTCCTTGACGAGACGCGGACTGGGAGCAGCCAGCACCAGTTTGTCTCCCGAGGTCTGCTGCTGACTGTGACCAAAGAGTGTCACCGAAAGCGGCGGCGTCTGCGTCCCCCTGTAATGGACCGCAGGGGCCGCTACCTTCCGGGTGTTGCTCGACGTCTCCGTCCCAGGGCCGGCTGGTTCCTTCTGAGTCGCACGGCCGGGGACCACCTTGGAGCCTCTCCTCTCGAGCTCTCTGATCGTGGTCCTGAACCACTCGCCTTCTTCCGGGGGGGTGCCGTTGTGGTGGCCGGGGTTGCTTGACGCCCGTTGCCGAACGAGGTACTCGTCGAACGAGGCCCCTCGCCGGCTACCGCCGGGCTGCGGCTCCCGGACGGCTCGTCCGCCTGCGGTGGCCCTTCGGTCCTCCTCCTCTCGCCTCAGACGCAGCCGCTCCTGCTGCGAGTTCGCCCTCCTCCGACCTTCTTCGTCCCAGGTGGGCAGACGGTCGTGTTCCAGCTGGAGCCGCTGGTTCTCTCTCCTACGCCGCAGCTGCTCCTGCTCGGCGCGGTGCCTCCTCATGAAGGCCTCGCCGGGGGTGTCGGGGGGGCTTCCGCCGGGCAGTCTGCCCTGCGTCTCGGGGAACGAGATCTCAAGGTCCAGGTTCTCGTGGACGTAGTCGCGGACCAGGATGTATGACTCCCGCGCGATCCTCGGTCCGTGGAGGATCGTAAAGATGATGGCCGACAGGAGCAGCGCGAGGAGGATGTGCCAGTAGTGCTCCCGGATGAAGAACCACCCGTCATGACGGCCCTCGGCCGGAACCAGGACGATGAGGCCCGCCAGGATCATCTGGGCCGCGATGAACTCCCGTCGCAGTGAGCTTCCTAGTCGCAGGAGGTGTAGGAGCAACAGGAACTTGACCAGGGACGGCGCCCGCTGGTAGATCCAGGAGGCAATGCTAACCACGAGCCTGATCATGGCCAGAAAGAAGTTGTAGTAGTCTTCGTTGAAGCATTTTCCCATATCGAATAGGGATTGCCATTCGCAGTCTTCCCTCAAGGGGAGCCACCAGGTCGCCATAGTAAAGAAGCTAGTGATAGTGTAGATGAAAAGGGGGGGTTGGCTTTATAATGAGCTTTGAAGCTGTCGGAAATGAAGAAAATGAATCAGTATGTCGTTTGGAAATAGTATATAGAAAATGAGGATGTGAAAGTTGTGATGCGTATATATATCGCAGAAATGAAGCTGATGTTGATGAAAACTCACTCGAGAGATGAGGGAATGATAGAAGATTATAAGTGCTTCACACACGACCGCTGCTGATAATCGCCAAAGTAGAAAGTAAAGAAGAAGAAGAAACAAAGAAGAAAGCTCTTTATCTTGCAGTGTTCTGTTGTTCGGTCGGAAAGTGTTTGTTGTGAATCGGGGGAGGGGGAGAATGAATGCGAAGAGAGACAAACGCCCTTTGAGAACACTCATTATTGATCCAAAAGGGTTTACGGCCTGTTTATCAGTGCCAACATATTCATCAGTGGCCATCAATGGCCACCAATGGCCATCACTGCCACTGCCACTGCCCCTGCCGCCCAGCTGGCATATATCAAGTGGCCCGGACGAAGAGCCATTGTCATGATTCGAGTCATTCTTCCTTGCAAACAAAGGTTGAAGAGAGAGAGAGACCCTGGACAAACAATCCATTGTGGCATCAGTGGCTTTGGTCAAGAACATCAATGACAAGGAAAAGGCAATTATCAAGTCTTGATTGGCACGTCTTTGTTCAGCCTCAGCACTGACAGATAAAGCGCCGCCACAACCAAGTATACATCATCACAGCCAAACACACAAACCCAGGTATCTATATTCCAAACGCCAATGCTTCGCGTCACATGCCCTCCCAGTCCCATCGTCACTCATTCATCATCCTGCTGGTGCTGGTGCTCCCTCGCCTCAGCTTTGCTGCTTCCTCCCCCTGGCAATCAATCTCCCGTGCAACTCGACCACAATGTCGCTCCATTCCTCTTCTCCCGCACCCACAGCCTTGCCAACTCTTGTCGCGAGAAACTCGCCCACCTTGGACACATTAAAGAGTTCGCCGTAAACCACCTTGGCCTCGGGTGCGATCGTCACCTCGAGACCGTCAGCCCCGCTCTGGCTGTGAAGGTTCAGCTTGGCCTCGACCCGGGTTTCCAGAGGCACGAGCAGAATAGAGGCTGTTATCGCTACGCTTGAGTCCGATGTCTTTTCAACCGTCGTGGGAAATGTGGCATTCAGGCGGCTGACCTGCGATGAGACCAGGTTTGCCTTGTCCCAAGCCAGTCGGACGGTTTCCAAGAGGTGAGAGACCTTGGTCCGGCTCTGAGGAAGTGCTCGAACGTGGTCCCGGATACACTGCAAGAAAAACTCCTTCTCGGCCGTCTTTGGAAGCGCGTCTCGCTCCCGATTATCGGCGATATACCAGAGGTCGATAGTCGAGTTGGGTCCATGAGCCTGAGTCTGGAATGAAGCAATGTCAAAGACAAGCTCAATCTCGCGCCTGTATGCCATGGACAGCACAGTGCCCGAGATCCCGGTCACTGCCCAGCCGTGCTCCTTCTCGATAGCATCCACACGGGCTAACAAGGGAGTTAGTCATGTCCAAAACAACAAAGGGCACACGCCCGAACATACCTTTGAGGCTGTTAACCTCGGTGCTTGTCCAGCCACGACACTCTTCTCTAATCTTTTCGGACTCCTTGATGTCATCCATACATTTCTGTTTCTGAGCCGTAAGATCTTCAACCTCGACTTCCGAGGCCTGGAATTGCTCCTCGAGTTCTGCGATGCGTTTCTTCTTTTGCTCAATGTCTTGATCGAGAGAGAAGAGCTCGTCACGGGCAGCCTCCAGTTCAGAAGGATCGCAGTCAGCGAGCTCTCGGGCGACCTCTTCGAGGTTGCCACTCTCCTCCACAAGAGAGCTGTAGCGAGCCATGACAGCGGGCAGGACGGAATCAAGGAGTCTCTTTTGCTCGTCCAGCGACTCGGCGTCTGTCGCCATGCCGTCGTCAATCTTGAGCAGACCTTCTTTCAATCCTTCTTGCAACTTCATTCGCCACTCGTACCACATCGCTTTGCTCAAAAGTCGGGCGTGGTTCTTGACGTTCATAAACTGCTTATCCATGAGGGTCTTCATCTCAGGCGTGGCCGCCATGTACTCCCGGAAGAGGGTCGGATTCTCCTCAAAAGTGTCCGTTTCGATCTCCTTGACAATGCGTCGCCCTTCAGAAATGTACTTCTTGAGCTCACGGCAGGAGTGCTGGTACAACTCGAGCATCGGAACAGTACAGGCGCCGGCAACAACGCAGCGCTCAAGAGACAGGTTCTCCTCGCCTTCCTCAAGGAACCCATTTTCAAGGGTGCCCGGAACCGTTGTATGTCGCCGTTTGGTAGTTGTCAGTTCCATAAAGCGGATGGACGTCATGTTGAGGAAGTCTTGGAGATGGATCCTTTCTTCATCGGCCTCATCCTCGAGCTCAGCGGTATTTCCCGCCGGTGACTCGTTGAAGTTCACCGAATGACCGGTTCGATCATCGTCGACATCTTTGAACCGACCCTGGTGTTTTGGGCTTCTCGGGCTCGTTGCCGGCTCCTGCCTCTCTGGCGATGACAGCGTCGGGGTGGCGCTGCTGGGCTGCAAGCTCTTGCGGAGTGACAAGGTGAGCTTTCCCGTCGTCTCGGCCTTAGACGGGGGCTGTTGGAGTCTGACATTCTTGACTGGGCTGCCTTGATGGCCCTTGAGCCGCTTGACGCTGTCGTTCTCCTCGGCTTCCTCGTCCTCATCCAGCTCGCTGGGTCGCTTTCCAAGGACGCCCTTAGCACTCCCTACATGGAGACTCTTGCGACCCTTCAACGGCTTTCGCTTGGGGCTCAGGCTATCAATCATTTCTCGGAGGTTGAGAGTGGCTTCGGCGCCGTCGGCCTCGCGTTCCAGGATCTTTCTGCGGTTCTCCTTGTCTTCCTCTTCCTGGGCTTCCTTCTCCACCTCATCCACCATGTCCTTTGGGTCTTCGAATGCAACGCCACGCTTTCCCGGCACAAACTCGCTGGCCATATCGCCGATGGAGCCGCGACGGTCAAAATGCGCGGTAACCTGTGGCGACCCAAGGCCGGGCCTGTCAGCGCCGACTCCCGACAACGGACGTTGCTGGGGTGTCAACACGACCGTTGGGGTCCTGCTGCCGGTCCTAAAATCATGGCGGAAAAGCCCCGCCTTGGGGGTAGACTTGACTGGAGAGGGAGTTCTGGAGCTGGCCCTGGCAGCTGGTCGTTTCGGAGAGACAGATCTTGACTTGCGTGACGAAGCTCGGGGGGTTATCTTGGCCGATGATACGGAGTTTTCCTTTGGCGTGGCCGGTTTGGCGGATGTTGGCGTCCTAGGCTTCTTCAATGATTGCGGCGTTGTTGAGGCCTTTGCGGGGGATGGTGTTCTGGAGGTGACTTCAGGTGTTGAACTTTGTGGTCCAACGCTGCGCCGGAGGGTCTTCTCTTGAGAAGGAGAGAGTCCGGGACTGGGAGTCTTGGTCGGCGTCTTGTTGACTGGTTGGGCCAGTGATCGCTCCTCGGGTGTACTCTTGCTGATGGCAGCTTGGAGCGCTTCATCAGGATTCTCTGCTGCATCAGCCTCCTCTTCCATAATTCGCTTGCCCAGGCTCCGAGAGTTGCTCGCCGCCTTGAGAATCCCCCCAATAGCAGTCGTCATATCCATACCCATGGTAGCATCAGCATCATCATCATCATCTCCATCATCATCATCTCCATCATTATCTGCAGGCCGAGACAGAATTTGGCCCATCCCAATGGTCATGTCCATCGGGCTATCGTCCTCGTACTCGTCCTCGTCCTCTGCTTGTTTGACCGTCCTTCTCCGAGAGGCAGCCATACTCTTCCTCTTCTTCTGTGAGAGCACTCCACCCATGACAGTGGTCAACTCCATTGACATGTCTTCGTTCTCATCCGACTCATCGTCGTCTAGGGGTTCAAAACGACGGATACCCCCAATTGCGGTAGTGAGTTCCATAGTAGCCTCTTCCATAGGAGTATCGTCCTCCTCATCTTCGTCGTCCGGTGAGGGGCCGACCTTTGGTGCTTGGTTTTGATTCACAATACCACCAAATACTCGCGTGACGTCCATGGACATGTCCTCCTGTAGATCAGGCGGCTGTGCAGCCGCAGACTTTATGATACCCCCAACTGCGTGCGTCAATTCCATGTCCATATCCATGTCCATGTCCATACCCGTTTCCGTGCTGTCTTGGTTGGCTTCGCTTGGCTGCGTCGTTGGAGCTCGAGGTGGAAGGTTTTCTTGATCGTGGGCCGCAATATTCTGCTTATTTGCGTCCTTTCCCCATCCGAAAGAAGGAATGATCTCCTCCCCATCATCAAGTTCATCTTCACTATCGTCGTCGTCGAGGCGCTGGGCACCGGCTCTTCGTGCAGCAAGTCTGAGGGCCTCATCCAGGGTGGATGATTCTCCGTCCGAGTCAACTGATCGATACGATGCAGCAGTGGTTCCCGTCACTTCATCGATGCTCATCAGAGTCCCATCGTCAGACTCGCTGCTAGAGCCGTCATCTTCCCCATCATCCTCCACATCGGCGACCTCCTCTACTGCATCCGCAGGCTCGGAGTCTGAACTATAGACTGTCGATGTCGCGGTGTCATCTTCAGGATTGTGAAAGTTGACAGGCGGAAGCCCAGAGCTTCTTCGATGCTTCTTCTGCTCTTCTTCGCCGGCTGCGTCGTCCAAACCTCCGTGCTGGGTGCCGGCGGTATTTGAAAATGCAGAATTCCTCCTGGTCGAGTCTGTGGATGTTGTCGAGTCTTGCATGTACTCGACCTCGTGGAAGGTGTGAAGAGTTGCTTCCGCGGCGAAAGATACCCGCCGGTTGGCTAGGGATTTGCGACGAGCATCTCGGCGCTCTCGTTCTTCTCGTTCTCTAGCTGCGGCTTGTTGCTCCTCCTCGGTCTTGACGGCGATCTTGGAGCCATTGGACTCGGTGGAATCCCGGGTCGCATCTGGGGTTTCTTGTGTAGGTTCGCCAAAGTCGATCAAGTCGGGCTCCTTGGCTTTCATGGGTGGGATTTCTGGGAGCTGGGGAATAGTTGGCTTGAGGATTGAGCGCGGGGCCCTTGACGGAGCTGCAAGAGACTATAACAATTAGAGAGCTGCACGAGACCCAGGTAGACGATGATCTTACCGCGCGCCTGTTACCGTTGGCCTTCTTGAGGGCGTCCAAGCCACCGGGCCCAAGGCTCTTGCTCCTCGATTTCTTGCGACTCGCCGCCAACGAGCTGCCGACGTCGACAGTCGCATTCTCCTTTTCCATCAACTTCGGAACTTCGGTGTGCGCGCCGATAGACCTGCGCGTCCGCCGCGTCACTGGCACAGTAGCACCAGCTGAAGGCGCCATTGTTGGTGTTGTTGGGTCTTCTTGTCGAAGCAAAAGCGAAACCAACTCCAATGGGGAACGCGACGGCGATAAAGTGGTTGTGGGCTGTCTATCGCGACAGACCGTGTTTGTTTACTTTCGGCCACCAGCAACAGGGGGACGACCCACTTTCCTGAGCCGATTTCTCCCCACCAAAAGCTGTCCCATCGTCATCCATGCGCCAGCTCACGTGGGCCGCAGGAACCAGCCACACCCCCGCCACCAAGTCACGTGTGATGAGGCGCTCGGTTACCCAGCTAGGTAATCCTGAATTTTTGCAAGCCCTAAGACCGAAGTGCACGTAAAATTTGGTGTGCGATTTGCCCTACTTCTCCATCCGCGAAAACCCTCTGTCGCAGCCAATCTCAACCTCGCCTCACCCAGCTCAATCTACGACACCCTCTCGTTACGGTACCTGCCCGAGAAGGATCATTCAAGATGTCAGTCTTCACCTGAGCAACGATCGATTTACGATGTCCCGAACGAACGCGTCGCTAATTTCTACATCAGGGCGACCGAGTTGACCGTCCAGTCGGAGCGTGCTTTCCAGAAGCAGCCTCACATCTTCCAGAACTCGAAGATCCGAACCAAGAGCACCCGACCGGGCAAGGGTGGCCGACGATGGTACAAGGATGTCGGTCTGGGTTTCCGAACCCCCAAGACCGCCATTGAGGGCAGCTACATCGGTACGTGCGACATGGCGAAATCTTGCAAAGGCTCAGCGGAAGAGAAGGAAGACGAAGAGAAGGGTGGGCATGAAGCGATGCGCCAAAGTTGGAGAATGAACATGATGAGGACCGGAGGACAACAGGGCGTGCCTGGAGATCAACGCATAGCACAGGGGACACTCCAAGATGATGAAGTGCATGGCTAACATTCTGGGCGCTACAGACAAGAAGTGCCCCTTCACCGGTCTCGTCTCCATCCGTGGCCGTATCCTGACCGGCACCGTTGTCTCCACCAAGATGCACCGAACCATCATTATCCGACGCGAATACCTCCACTTCATCCCCAAGTACTCCCGTTACGAGAAGCGACACAAGAACGTCGCCGCCCACGTCTCCCCCGCTTTCCGTGTCGAGGAGGGTGACCAGGTCACCGTTGGCCAGTGCCGGCCTCTCAGCAAGACCGTACGTTTCGACGACCCCCGACAAATACCGCCCATGAAACACAACCCGAGTGCTAACATGTTGACAAGGTCCGATTCAACGTCCTCCGTGTGCTGCCCCGAACTGGCAAGTCTGTGAAGAAGTTCAGCAAGTTCTAAATTGGGACTCCTCTCTTCTGGCATTTTTTATGGCGTGATAAGCATCAGAGGAAATGGGTTGTTTCCCCTGACGGGTCGGGCACCGGAAGCTGCGTTGCAAGTGGTTGTGCTATAGATGCAATCGCGAATAAAAGGATTCATGAAGACAATTGTACGGGGTTCATGGTTCAGTTCAATTGGGCGTGATAAGGCTAGGAAAAGGGTCGTAATGATCTCAAGATTACGTTCATGCCTTTGACTATTCGCCGACCAAATAATGCCAGTGCCTAGTGAGGACCTGCTACCTTCACTTTGGTGCAAAAGTGATCAAGTGCCGTTGTGTATGTCGAGATGCCTGCGGCTCAACCGCGAACTAGACCGTTGAGTCAACGAAGATGTAGGCCTTGGACACAATGAAATGGCATCAGCCCTACTACCCAATTCCGACTGAGTGACTCGCCACAGGCCGTAGCTTTTCTGAACTACCAAGAGATCTACGCACTGCGTTGAGGTTATCACAAGCTTTGCCATTGATATTATACAGTTTTCCTGCACAGTGTAATTGCCTTTTCCGCACCTCCACTTTTGTCGCCGGACCTTCCATTGAAACCTGCATGATAACGGAAGAGACAGGCTACAGACCTCGCAACCAGAATTCGATCCTCAGCTGCTGACCTCCGAGAGTCAATTTGTGCAGTCTTTGCGGAAAATGGGTTGGATATCTTTAATCCTCGGCACCGACAAGTCGGCGGATCCTCTCGGAAAACTCGATCCCAGTCTCCGCGACTTTCTCGAAAAAGAGTCTCCCCTCAAGTACCCGACGAATCAGCCCTCGACCCCTCCCACGGCTCAGACACACGGAAATGGAAACGGAGACGCTACGGTAGAAGCGCCTCAGGCGCAGAAGCCTGCCGTGCCCTCGGCGAGTCTGTACCAGGACGGCCGATACGCCCACCTCTGGAAGAACTACCAACCGCTGGCCGAGATCGAGGCCGAGAATGCGACCGACCACGAGAAGCTGATGAGCGTGCTGGAGTCGTACAAGGAGAGGAAGGCTGCCATCGGCAAGGCGGCGCTGGAGAACTGCGCAGAGCACCAGGAGGAGTGGGTCAACTGCATGAAACATGGGAGCTGGGAGGATCAAATACAGATGTGCCGACACCAAGTGCGCAGGTTTGAGAGGTGCTACATGATGCAATCGGTACGGCCACTGTAGTCTCTCTCTCTCTCTTGATACTAACCTCTCGTGCTGTAGCGATTCCTTCGAGCGCTGGGGTACGGGTCCGTGTTAGGCAGGGCGGACCAGGTGGAAGAGGACATCCAGATGCATGCCGACTCGCTCTTCCAACGTATGATCAAGCATGAGGAGGCGGTAGAAAAGGCAAAGGCCGACGGGCTCCCTGCCCCGGTCTTTGAGACGACGATACCAAAGGCCAAGGCCAACTCTGTCACGCCCACCGAGGAGCTGCAGCAGCAGTGGAAGGAGCAGCTGGAGAAGCTCCCCGCGGAGGAGCGGGCCATGGAGGAGGCTGCTCTGCGGGCAGATCTCCAGGCCAAGGCCGAGGTTGCGGGCAGCGTGCAGAAGATATGGGATACGCAGGCGGAGCAGAGGAAACAACGGCAAGCAGAGGGCAACTCCAACTTTACAGATTACCTGTCTGCCCTGTTTGGCAAGTCGGGGAAGTGAGTACCGGCTAGGGGTTGGACGACAAGCTGTATGATTTCTGTATAACAAAAAAGGAGGAGAGTGTGTTTGTTTGGGGATTGTACGAGGAGGGTAGTCTCTGTGAGCATCATGACACGATGGGTGCGTAACTTGGAACGATATATCCGTTGAATGTATGATGATTTATTTGATGACTCGAGGTTTTCCTACGGATGCTGTTGTCATCTTTCCCAAGGCCAAACTGATGTTAGAGGTTACTATTTGTCGATCCAACAGATAAAACATTGACTCTCGGCTACACATCGAAAAGAAAACTCTCTTACCGATCATTGATAGACTCAGCCCTTCAATCAGCCTCATATTCACTAAACCGAATGATCAACACCCCGTTGCATCCCGCTCATCAGCACGTACGTCGCTACCCTACAGACATCACTTGACCATCTATTCAGAACAAGGAAAATCTATCCAAATACTGAGCAGTCTTGTATCATCTAGCAACGGTTCGGTTCCGTGGTCTAGTTGGTTATGGCATCTCGTTAACACCGAGAAGGTCCCCGGTTCGATCCCGGGCGGAACCATTATTTTTGCATATTTATCATATCCGTCTTATTCATGCATCACCCTAGGTATTAGACATTGTCAATTCACAACATAGGTGCTCATTTTTTGGTTGTTCATTCTTTCATTTTGGATATCATATGCATGCTCTGCTAAATCATCACAAGATCACCTCCCCTCTGCCCCTGGGCCATGTAATCCAACCGCTCCTCCTCTCCTCCTTAGCAGCACGACTCCTCACAAGCACACAGGCCACAGCAGATCTCACATCCAGCCTCTTCACCACCGCGCATGCTCATCTCAGGCTGGGGCTCCACGGACTAAGAAGGGAAAACGGGTCAACATGGACACTCGTGTCTGAAAAGGAATCGACGTTGATAAAAAAAGAGCTTACAGGCTGCTGCGTGACAATGTTCCCGTCATCGGCTGTCATTGGGGCTTGCTGAGTGGGTTCCATCGGGGCGGGCATCTTTTCGGATGGTCGGCCTTGCTTGTTGTCAAGTATCGAAAGAGGCTGAGGAGTTGAATTTCTCTTGTTAAAGATTGCTGTGGTTGTTCTTGCAAGTTGGTAGCAGCACGGCACTGAATAGCCGGATGTCGTCTCTTAAGTAGCCTGAGCAAAAGTGGCGCTCACAATGAACCAAGAGGACACTCATGATGGACCCTTATTTTAGCAGAGGCCGCCAGCCCAACACGGGCATCGCGTTTCACCCGGGGACCAGTCGCCTCGTCCCCTCCGTATCCGGGAAACCCTCATCAAGGAAGGGGGATTCAGTCCAGGGCGAAGCAAAGATGGCCTCAATACCGGGTGACGTACGCTGCCGGTGCCGTTTTGCCGGTGGACGCTCCATGTCCTGGTCATCCTTGCGGCTGCTCCCGTGGCTTAGGGGGGCTAGCCAGGGACGCCAGGCATGGTCCGAAGGGGAAGAGAGGGACGGCAGAACGGCAACGGCAGGCCGAGATGGAGTCGGAGTCGCCGTGCGCAAAATCATTCGTCCAAGTTGTCGTAGACGTCAGCCATCGACGGCACCCGGCTGCCGACACATGCGGTGCCGAACTTCCGGGTCTCCACCCCGCATGAAATTGAAACCTCACTCCGAGAATTGAGCGTGGCGGACAGGGGGGGGGATGAGAGCGTCGAGAGGTCAATAAAGACTACCTACATTATCAAGGGTACCTAGATATGTAAAGGGCGAAACGAAGAACCGAAACCACGGAAGAGGTATAGTAAAAAACCCAGGTAACGGTGTCAGAGAACACTTCCGCTTTGCTCTTGGAATCGCACAGTAATGTGGAAGCAGATTGGGAGACTGCAGCACATCGTATTTTCATATTGAATCGAGCGTTCCGTCATAATCCACCCCCGGGCCAGACCATGACCAGATCCTCCATGCACAAACGAGACAAGCGGGCATTTGTTGGCAAATCGTGGCCAGATTATGCATGGCCTTGTCACGAATGCCAGATCACAGCAGGCAACCCGAGAGAAGCATATGGCGGGGAACAATCGATTTCTGCGTCGACTATTGCCTTCGCATCAACAACTCATTGCGTCCGAGTTGTTGAGCGCATCATCTTTTTTCAGTACTTGGAAAGTCGGGCAGCCTTGAAGCGACTGGGCCGCTCTTTTCCTCCATCCGCCTCGTCCAAAGGTTGGATTGGGGACTCATCTTCCTTGAGGAACCCACCTTCTCGCTGGATGAACTTCTTGCGAATTCGCTGATATTCATCAGCAACCTGATCGTGGATCATGTCATCGTCAAATTCATCGGGTAAGCGGGGAGCAGCGCTTGAATCGCGCTCAACTAGGGTGTCAGCTATCGTCGTGCCTTCGGGGCCAGTGGGTGCTGCCGGCCTATCCAGATCGAGGAACTTGGCGGGAACATCAAGAGGACCTGGTGGAACATCCGTGCTTCTCGCCTTCTTGAAGCGAGATGGTTTGCGACTCGATTTGGTATCGGGAGTCTTAGCAGGGCCGGACCGCTCAACGATGTCGCTGAGCGGCTCGATCAGAGGCTCCTTATCCTTGGCCGGAGCCTCTCTTATTGGGAGCGAGGTAGCTTCATTACCGGGGGCAATGTCGAGGCTTGAGGCGAAGCGCACTCCCTTCTTGCCGTTGATCTCCTCAGGTTGCTTCTCCTTGATGCTCGACTTGGTAGGGGCGGCCTTCGACGCTGACGATGGGGTTTCAGGACTTGGCTTCACGACGATGCGGCCGATACGCTCGTCATCTGAGCTCGACTCGCTGGCGTCCTCAGCAGCAGCAGCATCAGCCTGTTCAGTGAAGCGCGACTTGATGCCGAGTTTCCTCTCCAGCTCGAGCATCCTTTGACGATAACTGTCGGTCACGGCGCGTCCAGTAGACCGGCCAAACTTGTCCTCCTCGTCATCGTCGTCATCCTCAAAACCTTCATCGCTGTAGTCGAAATCATAGTCATCATCCTCGGAGTCTCCCTCCTCAAGCTGCAGCTCGGCCACGACTGCGCCGATCTCGCCCGAGTACGCGAGCATCTGTCGGCGCAATTCTGCATCATCTTCGTCCTCGTCGTCAGGGATGATCGGCTGTTGGCCACTGATCTTTTCCTGTTCCTTGGCATGACCCATAATCTCCTCGACACGCCTGGCATTCCGCGAGACTTGCGGCGCAGGGCCATCTCCCTTCTTGGTATCCGTGGCGAAAGACACGGCTTTGTTGACGGGTAGTTGAGCTTTCGGAGGGTCTTTGGGGACGGGAGTTGGAGACTTTGTCTCGACAGCTGTTTGTCGAGGAGCACTCTGCCTTGACGACTCCACAGCTCTTTGCTTGTGTGTTTCTCCCTCAGCTGCTGATGACTTGCTCTCTCCGAGATCGTCAACACCCGCCTTTTCCAAAGCCTCTTTGACCTGAGGCAAGGAATCGCTGGGTTTGTTGAGCTGGTAGGAGACGACATTATCGTCGTTATCGAGCTGCTCGATGATTTCTGTGATTGGTAACCCCTCTTCATCGGTAGCGTCAGGCTGACCGTTGACTGTGGCCGCGGCAAGTTTATCCTCGGCTGCCTCGATCTGCTTCTCCAGAGACTCGATATTTTTGGTGACATAGTCGATACGTCGGTCAAGAACGTTGAGAATCTGATCCTTGGTCTTTTGCGTTGTTCCACCGAAAATATCATCAATCTCGCCACTGTTGACGAGCTCTCCTTCAAAGCCTGCCTGAATGGTGGCAAGCTCTGTGCCGCCGGTGGCGCATACAGCGTCGACCTCTTCTCTCAGAGCCTCATATTCAGCATCCCAGGTTCGCCAGTGCTGCAAGGCCTTCTGCAGCTTGCTGACATCTTCCTCCAGTTGCGACCGATGCGGTTCCAGGTTCGGCAAGCTGTCCTTGCCGTCGGACATTATGCTGATCTGATGCAGCTCTCGTGAGGGTGCCGGAGAAAAAAATGAAGGAATTTCTCGAGGTGCAGAGAGTGATGAATGAATGGGAAAATCGAAACTTGAAAGCATGGCGGTTCAACTTCGGCTAACATCCGATAAGATAAAGCTTCTTATCACAGTCGGAGTGTGGGTCTAGTGAAGATCACGGCCCTAGTTGACGCAGGTCCCCCTCTCATCTCATGAACAAGACAAACGGTCACTTTTTATGTACGGCGCCATGTAAGACGGAGGATTCAAGCCCCTACTACCGTACTACGGATATGGTAAGTAAGGTATGTATGAAGCCCCCTGACGTAGGTCGCGTGCGGGCGGGGTGAGGAGGAGGTGCCAAGTAAGACAACCTGCTCTTTCTTTTGTTCTTTCACACCGAAATTCACGTTCATGTCCGTTGCCCTCAAAGACCACGGCAATGGCACAGTCTAGCAACACCAAGACGCTCGAGGCCAAGTGCCTGTGTGGCTCTGTCCACTTCACTGTCGACATGCCAACCTCGTCTCTCCCATTCCTCACGCATCTCTGCCATTGCAGCCTCTGCAGATACGGCTCTGGTGCGCCGGCAATCTTCCATACGCATTTCCCCTTTGGCGTGGTCCCCAAGTTCGTCGAGCCCTCGTCGGAGGAGAACATGACGAGCTATCTCATTGGCAAAAAGTACGCGACATGGAACTTTTGCTCGACCTGCGGCTGCCACATCGCATCCATCGGCGTTGAGAAGGGGAACTGGGTGCCGGCAACCTCCATCTTCATCAACGGCCCGGAGCACTTCCGTGTTGGCAAGCACATCCATACCAATTCGGCAAAGGACGGGGGAATCGCCGATGCGTTGACGCATACTGCTGGAGGCCAAGAGTTTATCATCCAGAACCCTCGTGCGAACACTGCCAGGGCCAGGGTTGTCGAGTGCGAAGCCGAGGTTGGCGAGGATGGCGAGGAGCGTCTTCGCGTAGAGTGTGAATGCAAGGGTGTGTCCTTCACGATACCGCGCCCGAGCCAGGAGGTCATGGACGATGAGTACATGTCGCAATTCGTCTCTCGGCGGGAAAAGCCCAAGCCCAAGTGGCATGGGCTCCTGGATGTGTGTGACGACTGTCGCCTCGTCAACGGGACTCATGTCGTAGGATGGACCTTCATCCCTCTCTCCGCGTGCGAGCCTCCCATCAAGGACGACCTCGTGATCGGCACGGCAAAGACGTTCAAGTCGTCAGACCAAGTCCTGCGGTCCTTCTGTGGAACCTGCGGTGCGACGGTCTTTTTTTCTCACAGCGACCGACGGCCATCGGACAGGCAGCACATTGTCGACCTCGCGACGGGTCTGCTGAGAGCCCCCGAGGGGGTCATGGCGGAGAACTGGCTAACCTGGCGGGCAAGGCTGGCATGGCTGGAGAGCGGCAAGAGATACGACAAAGACTTTGCGGAAGCCCTGCAAGAGGGCATGAACAAGTGGGTGTTGGACAAGTACGGGGTGGTCGAGGACTACAACATCGGTTGACAGCTCCGAGAACATCGGAGGGACACCGAGGGATGCCATGGCAGGGGAGTTGGCTTTGGTTTTTTTCCTCTTTTTTCATATTTTTATGGAAATATCATCATGTATAAGAAAAAGAAACCAACCTCCAGCCCTTTAGGAGCCGTTGGTCTTTTCTTGAATACTTGAGTTATCACCGTGATGGACTTGATCAGCGGCTGCGCTTCCGAATATTAGCGACTAAAAAGAGCTGGTGCCGGACGGATACCGAAGCTACTCGCAGAGTAGATTCAGATAGTCCTTTTCCTTCTTTTCTTTCAGGCCTAGACCAGGCTAGCACTATTAAAACCACCGGGTTGATGGTATCAAATATTGCCTAATACCCAACGATTCCTTGAAGCTCATCTGAATGCTCAGGTTCAGTTACCCAGTACCTTCAGCGTCCATCACGACAATTACCCGACTTTTCAGCGCCAGCTCCAGCGCCACCAACCAGACCGGGCCTTTTTCCTGCTGTCTCACTTTCACAGTCATCAACGATAATTCAAAAAGGAAAAAAACAAAGCAGCTGCCGAATTCGATGCGTCATGTATCGTGGCGAGCCATCACTCAACCCTTTACCTCTATAACCGTGCAGAGAGCGGCATTTTCCACCATGGCTTCCTCCGGCCGGTCTTACAACGTGAGATGCCCTTCTTCATAATGAAAAGCCAGGAATGAGAACTGAAATCCTTGGGTACAGGACGCCATCGATGCGCTCAACTCGCTCCAGACGCCCTTTGACATCATCGAAGCCCGCAGGAGAGCGGGCATCAGACCCGATGCCGTGTCAATCAAGGAGATGAGGACATATCTGCATCGGATTGGATACACGGTGAGAGACGAGACGCATTTATTAACCTTCTTTCCCAAGAGCCGCAGCTAAACACCAAGGCCTGACTTGAAGCCCGCCGATTTGAACCGCCTCAACATTGTGCATGTGGCAGGAACCAAGGGAAAGGGCAGCACCTGCGCCTTTGTCGACTCCATCCTCTCGCAGTACCAGCAGACTCATCATCATCCGGCTCTGGGTAAGACTGGCCTCTTCACCTCGCCTCACCTCATCGCCGTGCGGGAGCGGATCCGTATAGACTCGACGCCGATCTCGGAGGATCTATTCGCAAAGTACTTTTTTGAAGTCTGGGACCGTCTGGAGTCGGCGCCTAAGGAAGAAGGAGGAGAAGGAGGAGGTGACGAGGGTCTCATGGCTCCCCGGCCCATCTACGCCCGCTACCTGACCCTGATGAGCTGGCACGTCTTCTTACAGGAAGGCATCGACGTCGCGGTGTACGAGACGGGCATCGGAGGAGAGTACGACGCTACAAACGTTGTCGAGAGACCCGTGGCCTCGGGTATCAGCACCTTGGGCATCGACCACGTCTTCGCGCTGGGCGACACCGTGGCCAAGATTGCGTGGCACAAGGCCGGCATCATGAAGACGGGCAGCGCAGCCTTCACGATCGAGCAGGTGCCGGATGCGGACGAGGTCCTGAAGAAGAGGGCGGCGGACAAGGACGTGGACCTCAAGGTCCTGGATGTCGACCCTCGCCTCGCCGGCGTCAAGATCCGGCCGGACGCCGTCTTCCAGAAGCGCAACGCCACGCTGGCCATCGCGCTCGCCGAGACGGCGCTCCAAAAGATTGGCGTGTCGGTGCCGCCCAAGACGGAGCCCCTGGCCAGGGAGTTTGTCGACGGCCTCGAGAAGGTTGTGTGGAGGGGCCGATGCGAGGTGAAGAAGGAGGACAGAGTGACGTGGCACGTCGACGGCGCCCATACATCCGACAGCCTCAAGATGTCGGCCAAGTGGTTCGAGGATGAAACCTCGGAACGGTAGGCTTCCCAACTGACCAGTCCTTCATCTCTCATCTCATATAAC
>JABFEP010001194.1:0-15055 GCA_013618265.1 Fusarium albidum
ATGGCATCTCGTTCACACCGAGAAGGTCCCCGGTTCGATCCCGGGCGGAACCACTCTTTTTGCTCTCAAGCTCTTGGAAACTTTCTTTTTAGATCCGGAGACTATACTGGACATCCTCAACAATGCGACCTTTGGAGGGACTTCGAAGAGGACGGATTGGACGGGCTTGATCATTTGCTTAAAACTAGCACAACTGCCATCATCATGAGGACCTCAAAGCATGTCTAACCAACGCCATGCCAAAATGCCCAGTTCGTACCACTCCCTAAATAATACAAAAAACCTTGCCTCTTGGCCACAATTGACACACCTAAACTCCTTCCAATGCGCTGGCATCTTACTCAAATGTACCCTTGCCCAACAAGCCACCCACAACACCAATCCTCCTCTCAGCGCCCTTTGCCTTCTTCTGCTCCCTTCTCCGCTCACTCTGCTCAAGCTTCGCCCTCCTTTCGCTATCCCGCGCGAACGCGTGCACACCACTTCTCTTCCCTGCGTTCTTCTTGATCTTGGCCTCCTCGCCGAACCCGCTCCCTGGGTTTGACGCCCCAGAGCTTGAACCTGCAGTCGATCCTGAGACAAGCGAGTTGGTGGTCGCGCGACGCAGCAGCGCGGGAACCTTGAACGAGGATGTCGCATTGGTAGCAAAGGCAAGGCGGCCAGTGCTGACGGAGGATGAGCTGTTTCGTTTGAGGCTGATGCGGTCGACGATTGCAACGCGACCACGGCGGGGATTCGGCGCATCGTTCTTCTTGTCGCTGCGGGTCGTCGATGGCTGGGCTTCACCCTCGCCTTCGCTGTCCGACCCAGCCTCAGTTGCGGGGATGACCGATCCGTGCGGCTCCTCGAGGAGGTTCGAGAGTGTCTCGCGGACCTCGCCAATGTTGGAAGGCTTCTTGCCCCCCTCGGTCCTCCGCACATGTGCTGGTAGCCTGTTGTCCGCACTCGAGCCCAGTGTCTTCCGGGGCTGGCTATCGGGGACTGTGTGAGGCATGTTGCTCTCCTCCTCTTGGGACTGTGACTGTGACTGCGGCGACTCATTCGCCTGCTCAGGCGCGTCCAGGAAGTCCATCTCGTCGTCGCTGCCCCGGTCCTCGATTGTTCGCAGGAATGCCTGGTTGCCTGGGTTCTCCGCGATCTTCTTGACGCGCTCATCGGCGAATAGAGCCTTCTGCATCTTGGCAAACTGTCGGCGCTTCATTCGTCGACGGGCCTCACCATCATCGTCAGAATCATCGAGATCGTAGCCTGAGCCCCGCTTGCGGCGGAGCATGCCTGTTGTGATATCCTTGAAAAGCTTCTCAACCTGCTTTTCATCTTCAGCGCGCTCTCGGCCACTATGAGATATTAGCAATCAGTCTTGCTGCTATAGGCAGGATGCACTTACGCATAGAAAGCAGCAAGCTTGGCCTCGTCGACATCGTTCCGAGAGGTATCATCGATGATCTCCTTGAGAGAAGCGACGGACTCGTTGTCGCTGTCCTCGCCGTCCACTCCACCCAACCCAGCGTACTCATCTTCGGATTCCTCGGCCTGCTCCTCAACCATTTGCTTGGCCTTGCTCTTCTTCCGGTCGTATTCCTCCTGAAGCAGGCGTGTTTTCTCCTTCTTTGCACCCTCCTTCAAGATGTTGAAGGCAGTGTCGGCCTTCTCCGCAACCGTCGGTTCCGGGGTCTCTTCGATACGCAGAGGAGTCTCCATTCCGCGACGGAGGCGGCCTCGGCGAACCACAGGCGAGTCGTGGCCAACGTCCTCGTGGTCGACCATCACCGTCTCCACAGTAGACACAGGGGCCTCGATGAACCTGTCTTTCATGGGAGTGTGGTCCTGAAGACCACCATCCTGAGAAAGCTCCATCATTTCAGATAGTTGAGTGCTCTCCTCCCGGAGTAGGCTATCAAGGCCGCGCATCTGAGATTGCGAGAGGTCAAGTTGGACACCTTGGGTAGTCTTCTGGGTGTCATCTTTCTGGCTATCCAACACCATGTCTTCCATGGGATCATCCATGGTAGCAGAAAAGTTGGAGTCTGGGAAGTGGTCGAAATCGGGCATCATGGATTGTGTCGGACCAGAGGGTGAATACATCTGGCTGTGGTCCATAGTCCCGGCAAATATTTGGGTGAGGCCGAGGCCGGCGGGTCCTTGCACAGGAAGGCCAGGGATGAAAGTCTTCTTGGCTGATCGCAGAACCGATGTAGGGGCAGCTGGGGATTGGCCATTGGGCACAGTGGGCGATGTGTGTACGGCGGCCTTTGGTCTCGGCGTTGCTTCGACCGAGTCTTCATCCTCGTCGTCGGATACGACGGCGGCCGGCCTCCGTGTTCGTCGCTTGCTCAAGACTGGCAGCTCTTCGGCGTCTTCATGAACGTCTTGGCTCACCAGAGGCATCAAGTCTTCAGCATCATCTCCAGATGCCTCAGATTCTGCATCCTGAGCTTCCGCCTCGAACATGGGATTGGCGTCTTGCTCATCGGAGGATTCCTCGTCTTCCTCTTCAGAGCCAGACAGCTCAACGGCCGATGCCTCTCCGTCAGCCTCATGTCCTGATGCTTGGTACTCTTCATCTTCGCTGTCATCCCAAGCAAGAGGGTCAAATTCGCCGTTCTCCTTCTTCTTCTTCTTGGCAGCGGCTCGCTCCTCCTGCATGATGTTCTGCGCCTCCTCCCGTGCTTTGGCCACGATGTCCTCAACCTCCTGCATCTGGCGCTCGCGCTCCTCCGCGGTTTGGATGACAACACCCTGGGCCTTGAGCATCTCAAGCCTGCGGTCACGCTCCAGCCTAGCCTGTTGTCGAGCCTTCTGCTGAAGATACGTCTGGAGCTCCCCAGCCGTCATGCCGTGGTCGTCGTCCCTTCGCCGAGTCTCCTTCCCCGGAGACCTGACTTGTGCGAGAGCACGCAGTGCCTGGATAGAGTTAGGCTCCTGGGCCTTCTTGCATGGAACATTGTCGAAAACGAAATTGATCCGATCTTTTGCTGTTGTCGTGATTTCAAGTTCGTCATCCGAGTCGAAGGTGGTGACGCTTGCTCTCACGGGCAGATGCTTAACAAAAATTTTCCGTTTTTGCTTTTGAGCTGGCTTCTCCTCGGGTATATCAATGGCTTTCCCCTTGCCCTTATCCAAGCTCAGTTTGGTAGACTCAGTCAGACTATCGAGGGTTGGCAGGTCAAGGTCGTCGTCGTCGTCGTCCTGTGCCACAGGCTCAACGTGCTGTTTTGCTGTCGGCGGTGAGCTAGGGGGTGTTTCAGCGTCCTGCATCTCGACATCGCTGTGGGGTGTTCCAGCTCTGCTCGAGCTGACGAGCTTCGGTTCCGGCTCGCCAGCAGGCCGATAGTTGAAACGCTCAAACAGGCTATTCTTGGAGATCTTCTTCCGTGTCTTGGCTTGGTGCTTGAGCTGCATGTTTCTCGCCATCCTCTGGGTTTCTCGGTTCATCTCCTCGATGGCTCGCTTGCTCGCCTTGCGGGCCTTGGGCCGATCGGTCTGTGTGAGTCTTCGTCCCCCTTCGTCATCGGTGATTCCAGAGTCGTTGTCGTCAGAAGCCATCTGCTCAAGCTCCTGGGCAAACTGCTCTTGGCGAGCGCGTTGTTCTGCCTTTTTCGCTTCTTCGGCAGCTTCGCGAGCAACACGTTCTTGTCTCTTGGGCTCAACCAAAGCCGCGAAGCGATCAGACTTAACAGCGGGCATGTCTCCCTCAGAATCGGAGGCGTCGTGGCCGGGCTTGGCGGGTGAGGGCTGGATAGGTGATGATACGAAAAGCCCGGGGCTGGAGGCTCTCGATTCTTCTTGTGATCGAGGTGCTCTGCGAGCCAGTCTTCGGGCTGTGACGGGCATGTCATCATTTCCAGATTGCAAGTTTTGCATGTCGATATTCTGCTCCTTGTCGGTTTCTTGTGGTTTATTGATCGATCCTGCTTGCATAGGCCGGCTGGCACCGCCCTGCATCCTGGACGCGAGCCTGCCTCGGGGTCTGATCTCCTCGTCCGACTCTTCTTCGGATGCATCCTGATTTGGCATGGGTAATTGGGGCAACCCCAGGCTCTGGATCGGCGGCCGTGACTTGTTCTTTGTGGTTCGTGTCGAAGGAGAGCCGTCGTCGTCGCTGCTGTCGACCGTCGCGAACAGGGCTCTAATCTTAGCCCGCGGTGTCAAGCGCTCTGGAGATCCGCCCGATGACGCGGGCGATAAAGCTCGTGGGGAGGCGGTAGCCATTGCGAATGACAGTGGTGATAAATTAGATGGTATACTCAGAAGCCAGGAAACATGGGGCAGGACAGAATAGGTATCAATGAATGGGTAGATATTTAGGTGTTGATTTTAATGTGAAGTGAAGATGGGCGTAGAATTATTAGAGGTGGCTCTAGAAAGTTGTAAGTGGGTAGTGGGGGAGCTTTACGCGACGCGCGCGTAGGATGAGAGACGCGACGCATCCGTCCCGCGTAAAATTCAGGATAACTCCACACATCGCGAACCCACCACAGCCAAAAATTATCCCTGCTGCCCTACAGGATCCAATTAGCCCGTGCGTTCTCTCTCTCCGCCACTCTATCATTTAAATGTGAAGTGGTATGTTTATTACCCGTACCTACTTGGACAGAGCAGAGCCAAGTTTCTCAGACGAACTCATCCGGGGAGACTGGAGGCCGGGCTCCCATGACTCACTGACAGGTGGCTTCGTTAGTTCCGAACCATGTTCCCAACCACTGTGCAATTATCTTAATTGTGAGGAGAACGGACGTATTCAATTCAAGGCCCTATGAATACGCTACTCAAGACTTGTCTCTCCCCTTGATTTTTTCTGTTTTTTTTTTAGGGGGGGGGGTTTCCCTTTTTTTTTTCCTTTTCCTTTTTTATTTGTTCATTTATGGTTTACGATCTGCCATTCAGCAACCTCTCTCGGTCATCCTCCTCTTTCTCAAAGCAACCGCGACGAAAAAAAGAAAACGCTCGAGAATCCTTAGAAGAGCTTATGCTCAAGAGTCATGTCAGACTCGGGTTCAAGGCCGACACAGGCACGGAAGATGTTGGTCAAAGCCGCGCGCTGCTTGGCAAGAGAGTTGACGACAGGAGTCCCAGGGGGGGTCATGGGAGCCTTGAGCATGTAGCTGAGAACACTCAGGACGCTGTGGAAGCTCTTGTACTCGGCGGTGGAGGCACCGTCGGTGGAAGCAGCCTTCCACTGGATACGGGACATCATCTCGGCAATGATGACCAAGTCGATGATCAGGGGGGAGGCAAGGAGGGAGTCCTCGCAGATGTTGAACATGCTATTGTTTTGTGTGTTAGTCAGAACCCCCAGAGGCACGCCAGGATCAACTTACGAAATGGTCTGGTGGCCACCCATGAAAATCTCAGCGTAGTACTCATCGAGAGCACGCTTGTTGTCAGCGACGGCAGGCATGTACTTGATGACGACGCAGTGGTCGGGGTGCTCGCCCTTCTTGTACAGGACGTGATTGGCCTCGACCATGTCATCAACGACGTTGGACTTGGAGATCTCCTTCGAGCGGAACTGCTTCTGGGAGCTCAGGTTCTTGCCGTCGTTGTTGCCCAGGTGGTTGTAGCTTGCGATCGAGGTCAACTTGATGCCAGCGTTGATGAGGAAGTCGACAAGGGCGGACTTCATCTTGGTCTGGCCAGACTT
Source organism: Fusarium albidum (assembly GCA_013618265.1). Classification (NCBI taxonomy): domain Eukaryota; kingdom Fungi; phylum Ascomycota; class Sordariomycetes; order Hypocreales; family Nectriaceae; genus Fusarium; species Fusarium albidum. The sequence continues at coordinate 5,645 of JABFEP010001194.1, forward strand.
GAAGTCGTCACCGCCGATGAAGGCGTTGTGCCTCTCCGCAAGCTCAATGGCACCGGGAACGAAGGTGTTCTGAGGGGAGCCGTTGATGAACGGGGCGTTCTCAAGGATACAGGCAACGGCAAAGACAGTGGAGGGAGCAATCTCCTCGTGGCCCTGCTCGATGGCCTTGAGAAGGTTGTCAGCCGTGTCGTTGACACCGTCGATGAGGTCGGCGTATCGCTCGGTGTTGGCAGTCCACATGACAATGACCTTGTCAAGGTTGTTCCTGGCCTTGAAGTTACGGATGTCCCCGCGGAGCTGCTCGACATGAGCCATGGAAGCTTTGGTGCCCTGGAGGACGTTGTCGGCGCGATCCTCCTGGTTGGCAGCGATGAAGTCGGGGTAGTAGACCGAGGGGAGTGGAACCATCTCGGCCATCTCCTTCTTGACCTGGGCCTTGAGGGTAGGCTCAAGGACCTGGGCGCGGTCCATGGCCTGAGCCAGGTTCATGCTGCTAATGTCCCAACCGCCAATGACGAGGTCATTGGGGTGGACCATGGGCAGGATGTTGTGGAAGGGGATGTTGACCTCCTGGTGAGTCTTGGCGTCGGATCCGAGCTTCAGGGTCGAGCCCATGACAACGGAGCCGTAGTAGTTGGACTCCCGAGGACCGTCCTTGGTCTCCCATGCGAGCTGACGACGGTTGGCGAGGATGCCGGCGGTGACGGTGGTGCCGTTGTTGCCACCCCAGCCGACCAGCATCATGCCGACCTTGGGAATCTTGCGGTCGACCTTGAAGTCGTAGAGAGTCTCGTTGGGAGTAGCGACATACTTGCCATTGGCATCGACGTCGACCTTGGTGGTGCGGTAGGTGTACCTGGAGCGAATCTCCGCATCGGTGTAGGTGACGTTGGGGGAGTTGACGGTGAATAGATCCTGGTGAGCCGTGGAGCCTCGGCCGTTGGTGAGAGCCACCCCGTTCGAGGAGCCCGTGCCGGCTTCCGCGTGAGGAGCCATGGCGAGAAAGTGGCCTGGCGTGGAAGTTTTTGCGGTTTGGTAGGGTTGGACGGGTTCAGTATTGATTTCGACCTTTACTGCTCAAAGGTCGAGTCCGCTGCGCCTCCAGAGTCGGCAGAGCAGCGGGCTCCTGCGAACGGGTGGTGAATCCTGAGGTGAGGGTTAGCATTCTGGACTCGGATGCCTTTATTTGAGGGAACCCCCTTCTGGGTTTCTAGGGCCGCTACTTACGAGTTAAGGAGATTGGAAAACGTCTTGACGACTGGAGTGACCAAGGTTCAGTGCCTCGGTCGTTCTGGATTTAGGGGTTGATGAGGTTGGCGGGGTGTTGCTCTCGCGGGGTAGCGGGGTAGCACTCGAGAGTGGTGGAGGACGAGAGAAGGATAAAAGTTATTGGTGGAAGGGGTTCGGTTTGGAGCTGAGTGATGGTTTTGGCAAAGGTGTCGGTGAAGCAAGAGAAGAGAAGAAGTTTACGAGTGAGAGGGGCGACAGAGAGGGTTCAAATATGGCGGGTGAGAGGCACAGACGACGAGTGGTGTACTCTGTACTGCCACGTTTGGATGTGGGCATCTCGGGCGGTGAGCAGTTGACGACGCGGCGCTAGTGGAGTCGCGATAATCTAGCGGGCTGCGGACCTCCCGGGGATTCCATGGTTGGACGAACATGTCGCCTAGGTTTATCTGCTGCGTGTTTGTGGACACTTGTATAGCCGAAGGCAGCAGGCTTTCCCACATGTTTTTCCTGGAGGCGGCGCGGAGGACCCAAGCCGGAGAGTCGGGAACAGGCGGAGAGGGGACTGACGGCCAGAGTGAGGGTCTGAGAGTTTAAATCCAACACGCGACCACGGCCCACGGGCAGCCATCTATGAGTTTCGTTTCGTAGATCAACATGGCATTGGATAGCCTTAACTTTATAGAGCGCCTCTGGAAATTCTCCAGCGGCATTTGGGTTGAAGGGGAGGGCTCTGCCGAGAAAATGTAACCACAACACCAACCAAAGGTGCCAATCCTGTCATGCAGCTACTCCTGGCTTGTTGCTTCCTTTTTTCCCGCCCTCGCCTCTCCATTCCCCATGGCCCATGCAAAGAAAGGTCCCGGCCTGCCGAACGAGTGGCCTGAGCCCCTGACGTTGTGCATTCCCAACATTCGACAGCTTGGCTCGCTGACCATCGCTAGATATTAGCTTGTGCAGGAGCACAGAAATTCCCTCCTCGACGCCACCAATGATGTTGTGCTGCAGCGTCTCTCACTACAGTCACTACAGTCACTACAGTGCATACACTCGATGATTGGCTATGCCCGGGACCATCAGGGGATCCTCTCGAGTTCGCTTCGGTCGTTCAAGGTTGATAAGACCTGGATGGGCAAGAGGTCGCTCTGCACACTGCAGATAGCTTTTAGATCAGTTATTAGTTACATAGGGTAAGGGGAGGGCGCCGCCAAGGTTGCCAGCGTAGATATTACATGTCGCTCAGGTCTGAGTTCTGACGAGAGACCTTGACTCGAGTGCATTTCTTGTCCCAATCAACCTGACTGACTACCCAGTACGTAGCCAGACATGACTTGGTCCCTCACATTTATCTGGCGTGAGTAGAGTCGAAAGGTCAATTGCATCCGCGATTCATCCCCAGAGGTTCCGCTAGAGGTTCCGCCTTCGGCTGATCAGCGCTAGCCGAGCAACGAATTATCCCGCAACGGCTCCAGCGGTTCTGCGGTTACAGCGACAGATTGACCAGCTCTTTCTGTTTTTAAACAGGGGTCATGGCGCAATTCGGTGCTCAACCTTTTTGCAGATCCCAAGGATCCTGCTGTCCTTTTTGATGGAACCGATTACCTTCACATGCGCGCTCACCCACAAACAACTTGCCCCCCGGGCCATCCATGGGTCGTGAGATCCACATCGGCTCGGATGGAGGGGAGCATGGCGTTTCTTCTCCGCCGGGAAATCGGGCTTCCGCAGGTTCCGGTCTCACCGTCAAGTTCGCGGAGAGGACATTGAGCCCGGAGCCCGCGCTCCTACGTAGTACATTAATAAAAAGGTGAGTCGCCGCTAGGTGAGGCGGAGTCGTCCATGAAGCTGTAACAGAACATAAAGTCCTCTTCTCCTAGGCAACCACTGACCGTTAGGGGGGCATTGAGAGAAAGTCGTCATCACCCGAAACAGTATTTGGATTTGCTCACATGTTTTTTGAAATCGACCACTGCCAAACCAAGAATCGCATGACCGATGAATATCGGGTCTTGCACCAATAGTTCGTTCAACAGGTCGTTGCGGGGCGATCCCCCATAGCCGCGTTCCTGTCGACGTCTTCAGAAGACTCTCGCGGCGGGGAAATATGGCCGTTCATGTCTCTTGGCGCCGTGACGACATTTTCAGCTCTGCATGTCAAAGACTCACGCGAATCACGGGATGAGAAGCTATCCCTATCAGTAGAATCGCAGACATACACAGCCCCTGGCGTCTGCTCGAAGGCTGTTCGAAACGTCTCATCACAGGGTCCAGCCACTTATTGGCCAAGACTGAAAATATTTCTTCGTGCACCTGAGACTGGTCATGTGTGTCAGATAGCCGATCGACGATCATGTCCGCGAAATTAATCTAGACGAAACCGCAGTCATCGTGAGCATCGGCGTCATCTCAAGCCATTTGCTCAAATAATTATCTAGCAAATGAGTCGTGCGGTGAGTAGCCTGGCGCCGCCCTCCCAATGACGTGCGCCATCGGTGAGTGAAATGCCAGCTTACATTAAACTCATGACTTAGTACAAGACTAGCACAAAGCACTTAATAAATGAGCTATTCATTAAAAGGCCGTGGCGCTGGAGGGCTGCCATTCGTCACTCGAGGAGGGGATCGTGAGTCGAGGAATCCAGATTCGGAATACTCGAGCAAGAACAATCGATGATGTAATTAATCTGATACCGTATTGCTCAAAAGTCCACATTGGAGGTCTTTGTGGTAAAAAGTGTTTGAAAGAGCACCGCCTGGGAGTCTGATCTGTTTCATCAGCAACGGCAAGCCACCTCTCTTTAACCTCAGCGATCGCCAGGGGTAGCTTCAGCAACGCCAGCCATGTCTCGGCTGAGCCTGGTTCAGCTTGCTGAGTGATGCGGGAGAAATGGCACCGATCATGTCTCCTCGTGGCGTTTCTCGGCGACCGATCTATCGATGCTCGGCCGCCTGCTTCCTTGGCGCTCCTCCTCATTGCTCAGTGCTGCGCGGTATTATCAGTACTAATAATCTGAGCATAGGCAGGAGAGGCAATAATACTCCGTACACACGGAGTAGATGGCCACAGAGGGCTAGCATTTGAGTCTCGACGCAGGCATCTCTTTTGATCAGAGACCTGAGACACAGTGGATACTTCTCCAGCGGCATTTATCGCTTGGCGGCCCTGCCTAGGTATCTGTAGAATTCATACTGTATTTTTGTTAGTGTGGCATCTCTGAACCTAGACTATACTAATTAATCGTAAAGACTTTTTTAAATCTACGATTAAATAGCTCTAAGAATTCTAAAAAAAAAATTCCAAAAATACTCAGGCTTCTAAGTTATAATACATAGTGCTATTTTTTTTATAATCATTTCCTAATTTCTGAGATTTTTCTTGATTTTATATTCATAGCTTAAAAGAAGGTCTCGAACTAACAAAAATACAAGGTACAATTGTAGATCTGGCTGGCTACGCCACGGAGTGATGTGCGTGCTGGCGGCCCGGGAAATAAGACTTGATACATACACCGGCATTAGGATTGATGCGACAGAATCCGCGGAACCCGCCATACGTACCCTCATGGCGACCTTCTGTCTTTGGCGCGTAGAGATGAAGATCAGTCACGCCTCTTTGCAGTGTAACCACCCCGAGGGCAAGCCAAGCAGTTAATGAGACCCCGGATGACCGGGGTCAAACGTGTCAAGCTCATTTGCAGCTGCTTATTTTATTATCCTCCAGTCAGTCAGTCACCTTTGTGCGCCCAACGAAGTCGACAAACCGTGTTATTCCTTGAGAGATTACAGCTAATTCTCCGTTTGCAGTCTCCCTTTCAGCCTTGCTCAACCCGGGCCGTCACGGAGAGCTAAGCCGGATCGAGGCGTCTGCTGATCCCGGTGCTAAGAGCTGGCAGGCAATAGCAGCACGTTGTTGGCTGTCGATTGCTCTGTGCCTTATTAGTCTGCAGAGATTATTGACTCGCAGAATATAATTGCGCTGCAACGTTCATCCTCGATCCCGAGCATTTGACAGGCCGTTCCCCACGGACCTTCACACCACAACGAGAACAATAAAGCGGCGTTTAATATAAAGCAGGTCCCTTTTCGGCCGGCCCATGTCCCAACCCGGCTTAGCTCCTCCAGGGGGCGTCTCTCCCACGAGTCCACTGGAGGAGGGCTTCTGCAAGGTACCCGTGCACGCGTTCTCGACGTTGCGATGATGGCGGGGGTCTGTTCTTTTTTCTTTCCCTTTCTTTCCCCAACCGCGAGCGACATTAGGCTTGGGCGGATAGTTCCTCCATGGAGCGACAACAAACAGATGCTGTGGCGTCTCGTATGACTGGGCCGGATTGAACCGGACTTTCTTTCTCTGGCGCTTCTTTATTATCGACTGTTGCGGCGGGCCTTGTTTGATGAGCCAAAAAAGGGCTCAATCAAGGCTGAGTGCTCGCCGGCCACTGATGAGGGAGGAAGGACTGACGGCGACGGATCTAGACAGCCGCAAACGTCGAGATGAGATGGCGGCATTTAATATTTGGACGACGCGACCAAGAAGCCAATGTCTTCTCCCATCACTGAACAACCGACCGGAACGGTGAAGTTCATGCAAGGCGGCGGAAAGCCGAACAAAGAGTATCGCCCTTGTTCACGACACTCCGAGAAGGCATGGAGCATGGAGCAAGCGAGCGAACCGAGAAGCCCACAGGCGAGGCCCTGTACGAAGGAATGCGAGACCAATCTTGGCTCCCGTGATGTCTCCCTGCCATCTCGCCAACGCGCCCCGAAGAGTGACTGCATGGCCCGCAGAGCCGGGTCTCAGTGCCCCCCGGGGCCGTTGCCGTATGTACAGACATACGGCCCACGGGTGTGTGCAGAGGGCGCTATCCGCGCCCAGAAGCTTCAGGGAAACAACACCGAGCCACAAGCTCCGTGGGCTGGGGGCTGGAATGTTTTTTACCATGTTGCTGGAGGCAATGGCTTGATAGGGTTGAGGGGACAAGAGGGACAAGAGACTACATGGGAGAGAGGCCTTTAGGCCTTAATCCGAGCGAGATATGCGCCACCAGGAACGACAAACCTGAAGCAACCGTGGGATATAGTATCGATGATCCCAAAGTCAAAAAGAAGAAGCCCAGAACCCGCAAAAAAGGTTACGGATGGCTGCCTCTGCCCGACCGACCACCTCGTCTCTCTTGTCACCCACACGTCCAAATTATTCCACACCGCGTCCACCGCAAACCCGTCAGGTTGCGTGCCGTCTCGTTGCAGTCACCAACCAGGGGTGCAGGGATATCTCGGCCAGCGCAATGACCAAGGGCGCGAGCCAGGATTAGAGTCTGGGATAGGCCTGCCTACCCAGTCTTTAGTTCGGTCAAGGGTCCCCCTTTAGCACCATCCACTCGCTCACCCTCCACGTTCGAGACACGATGTGCAACGTCCCTTTCTTGCAAGTCGACCGCTGCTGACCTTTCTTCCGTCCTTTCACGTCGGAGGGGTGCTCGTTCCGTGTTTCGTCTCTTTGTCTGCTTACCTGTTGCAGTTGCAAGCTGGCGGGTTGGCCTCTTTCACTCTCAGAGGGCTTCGATTCAGGACGGCGAAAAAGAAAGACGAAAGAAAGGCGGCCTCAACTTTCTCTTATCACTCAACACCAACACCAACCGACTCGCCGGGATACTACCCGAAACAGTGTCGCGACAAACCCCTAAGCGACGCATTTCTTCAGCTCACAGCAAGTTTCAACACCACAACCTTCGAGTGCTTCGCTTTGCGAACTTGTTGCGCACATTTTCTGGCATCCTCAATTTCTATTGCCAACCCCAGGGACACCGGTCGCAGAACGGGCCTGGGGTACGAATGTATAGGTTTCGCAGCAAACGCCGCCTTTGAAACGATCGCGACAGGGCTCGCTGTATTGTCCACCATTCACCTTGTCGCCCAAGCCCCAAAAAGTGACCATTGTCGCTTTGTAGGTGGACTTTGGCGGCGAATTTGGATGCATATTTGAAGAGTCGTCCCGTCAATCCATTCGGACGCTGTTTTTGCCAGAGCAATAAAACACCCTCACCATGGAAATTCCGCGGGAGTCCATGTTGCTCCCGACAATAAAGTGCTCATCATGCAGCCGACAAGTGGAAATTTCCCTCATGGGAGAGCACATCTGCGGTCCAGCAGCACCCGAACGTAAGGGCAAACGCAACGGAAGGTATTTGAATCTGACATGGCTAAGCATACGATAATAGTCTCCCCACCTCCAGAGCAGTACGAAGCCTACACACCATACAGCCAACCACCGCTCGAGAAGCACGGGCGGGTACCGCCTTCACTCGATGTGAATGCTGCCAGTAGGTAGCCTTTTATCCTGAGAAACGGAGAGTAGCTGACAAGACACTAGACCAGCCTTTCATGCCACAGGGACAGTTGACACCGAACAGCGAACCTCGGAGTGCCTCGCCGCAAAGCCGCATGGACAGCTTCTTTGATTCCGTCCCAACACCCCGCGAAGATGACTTGATCCTCCCATCGCCGCGACCGATCGAGCGACCAGGAGCCTATGGTGGCTTCGGTGAGAAGAAGCATGGGCCAGACTTCCAGCCTCGCTCTGCCAGTCCCAACGCAGGAATAAACACAACCTTGCTCAAACGACTCGACACTATTGCGCCGGGCCCCTTTGACGCTATCCGCAGCCCTTCGGCGACATCGCCGTCTTTTCCGAAGGGTATCACGGACAACGGCGAAAAGCACGAAGACTACTTGAGTATGTCGCCAAAAGACATATACGCCCCAAGTAGAACGGAGATGTCTACGCCTCCTCCAAACAACAACGGTGGCTCTGAGCCCCCTCGAAGACCAACAAGGGACGACTATGAAGGTTTTGGACGGCGACCAACCGACGCAGCAGCACAGATTCAACCTCGTCCCCGGCCCCAACCTCAACCTCTTGGGCTCATGAATCGCTCAGACACATTTCCAAAGCAATCGTTCCGGGCCGAGCCTCCGTTGCGAACGCCTTCGGCGCCAGGAACCAAACCCGAGCGTGTGAAGGCTGAGGGTCGCCCCAGCCACGTTTCTAGGCCGTCGATGGGTCCCGATACCTCGAGACCACCTCCGCCGCGGAAGAGCCTTCTGCGACCTCATAACAACTCGAGCAAGTATTCAGGATCTGTCGATCTAGCTGCCGAGTTCGGCGTCAACAACCCCTACCACACCCCCTCCGACTCATCATCCTCTGGATACTCTACATTTAGCCACCAGAGCCGTGGCAGCTCTCAGACCAGCCAAGCAAGGTCGCAGTCCCGCCGCGACCCCTCAGATATATCGACAATGGATGGTCTGATGTGTGATCTCGAGACTTCGATGGAGAGTCTCGGGTCAAAGGACTTCCGTATGGACCCTGCGGTCCAAGCTCCTCCGCGAACGAGGTCACCCCTTGCAGAGTCACCCCTCGAGGTTTCTCCGACAGATCAAAGGCTCGAGCCGGTACTCCAGAGCGGGCGCTACGGAGAGCCTCGAGCGAGACAGAACAACCAACAATTATCGCCTGCCTACGGAACCCCGCCGCAAGATCAGCATCGTCACGATGTGCCCGTGCAATCTGGGCGTGGACAGAATCTGCCTTCCCCTCTGGCACCGCCCACTCGAAAGGGATCACAGGATCCAGCAAGGTCCAGGGGAAACTGCAAGGCATGTCGCCTCGCCATCACAGGGAAGAGCATCTCGTCCGCGGATGGCAGGTTGACTGGCAAGTACCACAAGGCATGCTTCGTGTGCGCAGCATGTTCCGAGCCCTTCAAGTCTGCCGAATTCTACGTTCTGAACGACAAGCCATACTGCGAGCACCACTACCACAAGCTGAACGGGAGCCTCTGTGGAAGCTGCGAGAAAGGCATCGAGGGCCAGTACCTGGAAGATGAGTTCAAGATCAAGTATCACGTCGGCTGCTTCCGATGCCTAGACTGTGGCCGGTCACTCTCGGATGGCTATTTCGAGGTGGATGGGAAATCTTACTGCGAACGAGACGCCTGGCGACGAGTTCAGCAGCCTTGGCTCGCAGGAAGCACCCAAGTTGGCGTGGACCAGAGCGTCCCCATGAAGGCACCCCCGGCTCGATCAGCATCCGGCTCTCGCCCTCCCAACAACGCCACGGTTGGCCTCCCCAGCCATCCTGCGCAGCGGTTCGGCGGCCCCGGCATGGGTCTCCCACGACCTC
>JABFEP010001195.1:0-18324 GCA_013618265.1 Fusarium albidum
GGGATAGACTAGGGGGGGGGGGGTGAGCCTTTTCCCACTCTAGCGGATTGGTGCGAAAACCGCATCCATGTCGGTAATGAATATCACTAGAGTTGATCAATGCGACGGAAATACTGGGCATTAATGGAGGGTTATCCACGGAGATTGTTCAGATTCGGACAGTGAAAGTTTAAAGTATCTGGGGTCATGTTTAATTACCGGTGTTTCGAGAGGTCACCCCTGCCATCCATTGATTCTTTCATCTCCCTGCATCCACGACATCAAGATTGGCATCTCGACGCCGTGGAGCTGCCCCTAGCAATTATCCCCATCACAACCCGGCAAGACCATCTACACAAGTCAGCCTCAACACTCTTCAAATCCCCGGATGACTCACCTGCCACATATCGATGAGGACATACTTGCCCCTCTCCTCACCGACAGGCCTCTTGAGCACCCCCACAGCAACCACATAGTTCAACCACTCGTACCCCGGATGCGCCGTCTGGAAGATGCCCCTCAAGAGGGTCCTCCCGTCGGGCTGCGTGGGCCCCGCCGTCTGGATGTAAATGTCTGCGCCGTCGTGCGTCCGCAGATTGTACCTCGTGTCGGGGAAGAACACCCCCTTCGTGTCGGTGACGCCCCAGTCTGCGCCGAGGTTGTTCACCGTGCCGGATAGGCGGGGGCCGTCAAAGGTGCCGCCGACGATGGGGATCACGACGCGTGTGCCCTGGCCGTAGTCGCCGATGGGCCAGCGCTCGCCGAGGGTCGCGTTGACCGTGTAGAGGAATTCGTACGACGGGGTGCCGAGGCGTTGGGCCGCGGTGAGGCCGATGGCCATAGCGGCGAGAGTGACGAGTCTCATTTTGGTGAAGTTGCCCTTTGCTGGCAGCCCCTGGGATTGACCCTTGTTATAGGCGTCGGTATGGAATCCGGGGAAGATGACGATATCTGGACAGCATTGTGGGGGACACCCCGCATCAATAGCCGGCGGCACTTGTCCTCGGCATTGGAGTCTGTTATTTACAGAAACCAACAACTGCCGTCGCACCAGCCCAGACAGCTTGGAAAACATCCCCCCGACAAGGCAACCCATTGACAAAACGCCGCATCGCGAACCCCCCAATGGTAGCCGCGACAAAACAGGTGGCCACCCTGCTGGATACCCCCGGCCTCAGAATGGCCGCGGCGAGGACAAGGTCAAAGACGGGGATCAGACGGGCCTCGGTCGAGCCGTCGTCGGGCCTGCGCTCGTTCTGGAACCGGTAGAAATCGGTCGTGGATGTCGCGCCGTGTGTGAAGCGTGAGGCGCTGCCGTATAGGAGGAGGAGAGCGAGTGAGATGGGGAGATACTGTTTGAGGAGTGAGATGGACATGCTGCTGTGATTGACGATTCAGGTGGATAAACTTTGAAGAATCAGAATACCAGTGATTCCAGGACTCTAATCTTATATAACGCACTCGTTAGGGCTGAGTCAGATGAATTACGAAGAAACAAGAACCGAGATATTCCTGAACCAGCCTCCACTATGCATGATCCAGGCGGGAGTGGCGTCGAACCCGTCACGCTAATTATAAGATGACGACTCCAAACAAAACGGGACTTTTGCCAGCTGAAAATACGAAACAGAATTCAAAGGCTGCTGACGTTCCCGCATCTGACAGACCAGTCAGATCAGCTCTGCTCAGTTGCGATTACGGCATGGCGGTGGTGGTAACTTAATCCTTCTCATTTCCCTTCTAGGACACATCCTTCGACAGCTGCATCTGGCCTTGTTCCGTGCTGACGCCCGAGACATTGATCTTCAGCGCGGCAATATTTCTTGTTTGCATCGTACGTTGGACCGTGTAACCTGTAACCTAACCCATAGTATATAAACCTGGCCGAGGTCCTCAGAAACCCATCAACAAGACAAGATTGCAACAATGTCACTTCTAAAAACCCTCACCACGCTCCTCATGGCCTCTATCGCCATGGCCAACGATCCGATCCCAAGCGAAGCCTTTGAAAGTAAGTCTCCCCAACACGGTCACCCTTAGTCTTCAGATGACCTAACCCTCCAGACGGCGGCCACGACGCCGCCATCGCCTCCGCCCCAATGTATCACTTTGGCCGCTCCTGGAACCGCAAGCCGTGCTACCCCGAGGCGGCCGAGGTCAACGGCGAGAAAGTCGAGGGCGTAGACTCGGACATTTGCTTCAACAGCCAGAGCGGCGGGTGCGCCGACCCGGGCGACTGGCGGGGCGTAAACACACCCGGCAACGCGTTCCCCGTGTACTACACCGTGCGCAGGTGCGGCGACGACGAGTGGCGCGTGGCGTACAGCATCTACTTCAAGAAGGACTCGGGGCACAGGAACGACTGGGAGAACTCGATCGTCGTCTGGAACGGGGACGGGAGCGGGGGGTGGATCCGGTCAGGGACGCTGCTCGGGTTCCATGGCGGCTGGGATTACATCAAGTGGAACGAGATTCAGAACACGGTGAACAAGTAAGGTGTACCCGAGGGAAGAAGAAAAAATACTGACTTGATAGTGACGGTGACCTGCTCGACCAGGGTGCTCAGGACCGTAACCATGCAAAGGTGTACCAGGGGTTCTTCTACCACGCCACCTTTTCGACCCGCAAGACGTCCCTCAACACCTGCGCAAACACCCACGACGAGTTCCGCTCTTGGGACTGGTACTTTCTTCCGGGGGGCGACTGGCTGTTTGACGGCGAGCTCATCAAGGATGAGTTTGACTATGGCAAGGCGGATACGAACCCGTCTTCGCTGAGGGGCGAGTCGCGATGGATCTGCAGCCGTGGATAGGAATTGGATCTGAGGGAGAAGCGACTTGGTTCTATTCATGATCTGTAAACAACACTCCTATCTCATCCACCTCGGCGGCAACTCTCTTCTCGGCAGGGCTAGCCTGGTTCTTCTGCCGCCACATGGCAGCCCTCTCCGCCTCGCCAGCCGCCGCCTCCCTCGTCCTCCCCTGAAGATGCCGCAGACACAGCTGCTTCCCTTGACCAGGGCAGTAAAGCCATGTGGCCCACTTCGTCCACTGCACTGTAATCAGCCACGAGATGTCTTTTCGTCTCAGTCACTCACCTGTCCCTCCTTCATCTGGGCCCTTGCCCGCTGCCCAATCTTGTCCTCGATGAAGTCCCCCCTTAGCATGGCCAGCCGTGTAGGAAAGACCCTCTCCAGATAATGCGCCGTAGACGCAACATGGGGTTTATCATGCCAAAAGTAGAGCGGCGTAAGAGGAACCTTGACATCAGACGCCGAGTAGTCGCCCGTGAGACGAGTAGTCACCTCTTTTAGACGAGGGAACCGAACCACGTCGTCTGACGATGCGTAGGATAGCATCCGCAGTCCCGGGAGACACACGTACTTGACTGGTGCTGCAGGATCAGATTCGTGCGTCTGCATGATCTCCAGCATGGACGTGATGGGGATGTCGGCGACCAGAGCCCAGTCGTGCTGCTGTATCCAGACGTAGGGGGTTTCGGTGATTCTGAGAGCCGATCGCACGGCTAGACCAAACCCGAGACGTCGGGACGGCTCTATAAATGCCACCTTTTTATCGGGGGTCTGCGTTATCGCGTAGTCGACAGTATTGTCGGTCGTTCGCAAGCTGCCATACTCGGCCGTTGCGTCGGTAGATGTCAAGGGCTGGTTCTCGCCGTCTTGGTATCTTTCCAGGACAAACTCTTTCACATTGTCCTTGTAAGCGTTAAAGTTTGCTGCCTGCTGAGCGGTGATCTGGCCCTTTTTGAGTCTGGCGGTAGACACTATCTGGTCATAGGCGTCAAATACGAGGATCACGTTGCATCTCGTCACGGCTGGGCAGTGGCGGTCGAGGGACTGGAAGATGGACGCGACCAGCTCTGTCGACGGGGCTGAAGGCGTTACGGAGGTGGTGATGATGAGTGTCAGCTGGTTGCTGGTGGATGCGTCATCTGTCATGCTGTCCTCGTTAGCTGTGCGAGACTGTTTTTACTTGCCGGATTCTGCTGTCAATTGATGGGATCTAGACCAAACTCACGTGGAGGGCTGGCGTTCATCCAAGTCATTTCTGATATCTAGGTGAGTTGAAGGTCGATGTCAGCCTTCAGCTCTGGATCAGAAATCTTTGCCGTGCCGGGTATAGGGCGGGAATACAGCATCCCTGCTGACCAAGATGGCATGAAAACAGCACATCCGAGGAGAAATGAGCAAAAATTCGACCTGATGAATTAAATGACCTTGAAGCGAAAGAAATAGACCGCGAACATGGGCAATTCCACCTGAGGCCATGACGACGAGTCAATGGAGAGCCAAGCAGCCAAGCATCATGAAACCCATCCTTGCTGTTGGGCGCTGCTGCTAACAAAACCAGCCATTTTATTGACGCTGGCTGCCAAACAGTACGAATTCTAGCGCACTTAGCATCTGGCAATGGCAGCCGTTTAACACCATGACACTTTTGACAGCCATCAATTATTCCCTCCGCTATTGCCGCGCCAAACACCCAGGCCCATCCATCTTGCGTCAACGTTACGACTTTTTGCTTGCCAAAACCTCGTAAAAGAAACTCCCCCCGACCGGATACGGCACTGTGCAAGACGCACCGTTTTATTTTTAGCACCCCGACCACAATTCGGGCGGCTGGGTCCCCCGTCCCGTCCCTCAGGGGCACTCTTCCACTGGGAGGTACCCGCTATTCGATCCCCCCCCAACCACTGCGCGACGCAGCACGGAATCGCACCAGACCAACCTCCCTCAATCCAGCCATCGGGATTTCCGCTGGCCATTCTAAAACATGGCGCTGCGCAGTTGAATTCCCGTAACCGTTTTTCTCTCTCATCTTTGTGTCTCTCTCCCACGAGTCTGTGTGTTGATGCTCATTTTTTTGGCTGGCTTCTTCATTCTCGTCGAGTACTGCACCATCTGCTGCGTCTTCCTGCCCGCTCCCGCGCCAAAGTTCCACATCCACCTGCACATCCTGAACGTCAACCTCAAGACTGTCCAGATGGCCACCATGGCGGCTCCCCCTCACCAACCGCGTTACGACCTCGAGGACCCGGGGTTCCCTCGCAGCGCGCGAGAGGCCCGCGCCGCGGCGAGGAGCGGCGCCAACAACAGCAGCAATAACGGCAGCGGTTCCGCCTCGAGCCCGAGGTACAGGCGCACGCAGTCTCCCGAGCAGCAGCAGCTGGACGACTACCGCTTCGCGGCCGACGACGACTTGCGGTCACCCACGTCTGACGTGGCATTGCAGGATGCCATGCTAGCACAGGCACAGCAGCAGCAGGTCAGTTCCCTCATTTATGCTCAATGACGAGATATCGTCGTACAAAGAAGTCTCCCCCGCTCCATCGTTGTTCCGGCTTGCTAACGTTGAACTTTTTTTTCGCTGCAGCAGCGTGTCGTTCCGGTTGGTCAGATGGGTCGCAACGGAGGAGGTCCACGGAGACAACCACCACCAAACTCCAACAACAACAGCAGCAACATGAACGGCCCTTCTGGACGAGGAGGTCCCCAGTCAATGCCGCCATCGTACCCGGGACCCATGGAGAATGGGTCTCAGCAGCATGGCTCGGGTCGCTACAGACGCCACTCTCGCCGCCAGTCGGAATCGGAACCGCCATCCCGCCCCAACGGCGTCGACTCGTCACCTCAGCAGCCGCGTCGGGAACCCTCTCCGGATCGCCTCGCCGTTCCAGGAGGCGACATCAACAGGCTCAACAGCCCGAGCATCCAAAAGATTGTGCTTCAGCCGCTTGAGCAAAAGATCCACGAGTACGACCACCTGATGAACGAGGCCCAGGCGCAGATGGCCCAGTTCGACGAAGAGCTGCGCGCGCTGCAGGAGCGCAGGCGTCAGGCGGAGGACCGCTACATCGAGGCCAAGGCCAAGCACGACGAGTACGAGAGGCAGCACCAGGACGTCGGGAAGGCGCTGAGGGGCGAGCTGGTGCCGCCGCAGCCGGCGCCCGCGCCGAGGGCCATGGCGAGGATGGAGAGCGTCGAGAGCTTTGAGCCGCGGCCCGTCAGCGAGCAGAGCTCCTTTCACCACAAGCCAAAGGGGAGGGGGATGCTGCGCATGAGCCTGTTCAACAAGAGCTCCTGACTAGCGTGCGGGTGTCTGTGACGGTAAAAATACATAGATCTCGGGGGGCTCTGGGTTATGTTATGATTTTATGACGGGTAATGATGGCCTGGGGGGATTTATCATTGTTGGAAAGCCACGGCTTGTTCCAAACTACTTATTCAGCCTCCAGTGTCCAAGCAACAGGTCTGGGGTTTCATGCTTTACATAATCTTGGTTGATCGGTTTGGGGGTTCGTAATTCAATCTCGATAGGGTTAATGGCAATATCGGTTCCTCATTGTGGCCTACCTGGTGGAATTGTCTGTCCGAGGGCTTCGATCGTAAGGTTGATAACTTTAGTTTCTCGGGGCTCTAACCTTATCGCCATGTCAGGTGGGGATTATCATCTCGGGTTTCTGGATACGGCCCGGCACTGTCTGGTGGATGCAGTCATGCATCCGCATCATGCTCATGGCGCGAGGAGCCGCTTCGGATGGTGGTCGGCTGCCATTTATGCTGGGCTCAACATGATGCCCTCACAACTAACATCCTGAGTGTTGGCCGTCGAGTTTTTGTCCCGTCAAGGGCAGATTGCTTCCACGATGTAAAGAACACGGTGTTACTTTCTAGTTGATATGCTTTTATGCCGCCGATGGAGACATCAGCAGCCATGCTAAAGAACACAGTTTTTACACACCAGCATCTCAACAGTTTTTCTCTGTTTAGGCATTACAGCCAACACAGCTGCATGATGAAAACTTAGACTGATGTACTATGAGAGGCTAAATAGGCTCTCGAGGGGTATTTAATAACTGCCTGCCTCGCCCTTCGGTCTGTCCTCTTCTATCTTTACCAAACACACTCGTCAAAAGAAATCCAACACAAGGCAAGATGGCCACACGCTTCCGGATTAGTATCGGCAGAACGGATACTAATAACGTCCTCGTCAATCGATACAAGACCACCCAGCTCCGAGTAACCTACAGCCAGCTCGGACTGTAGATTACGGGACCGGTGGTCTCGTATTGGTTGACGAGGTCGTTATTAGTGTTTGTTCTGCTAAAGGCGATCCGAAAACGGGCGGCTATCTTGCCTTGTGTTGGATTTCCTAGAGTTCGACGTTAAGTTAAAAGCAGTGTCTTGACTTGGGGAACCTGGGGTAGACCGACTTGGTACCCGAGGTGCGTTGCAAGGTCCATGTAGAGTCGAGAATCAGACCACTGCCAGATGGTAGTGCCGGAATATAGCTATACCATCATCAGCTACTGACAGTTGGACTTCGATCCAAGTTGCACTCTTGATCACGGGGAATTCTGATGAAGACGTGATCGAGGGCTGCCTTCCTTGCCTTCTTGCTGGTGATGAGAAATTAGAGTTATTTAGTTCTTGATCGCCTTCATTTCGTATGCTCCGGTAGCAGTGAGGCCAACATGACGATAAAGTGGTGACAACCAAGTATACATCCACAGCCACACCATACCATCGACCATGAATTAATTCATCTTCTCAACGATACAATATCGGCCGTCACATGCAATATTCCCTTCAGCCTCAACCCCGGCTGGAATGCAGCCTCGGCGCAGATCTCGCAGTCTGCAACTGTGCCTCGGCGAGCTACGCTCATTCTGGAAGCCGCCGACTCCCAACTTGTAAACGTAGTAAACAGAGAGGCCTCCCCGGTGCAACCGCCAAGAAGGCTACGCCGCCCGAATGCACAGCCCTTCTGCTTGGCCTCTATAGTCTGCATTTAAACTTGGAGTCCAGCCCAGTCGTTCAATAAACCTCCAATTCTTCAACCTCTGAATATGCCCACCGTGACTCTCATCACCGGCCACACAGCCACCGTGACCAATCTCGGCCCCCTAACCACCACCTACACGGCCCCGGCATCGTGCGCCACGGCCACAGACCATCTCTACTTTGCCGGCAGAGACGACCCCGGCGGCATATGGGCCTACCCTACCTGCACCATTCAGACATTCAGCAACTGCATACCATCCGGGGACGCATTCGATGAGCTCATGACTGCATATGACGGGTTCCTCGAGTTCGGATTCTACCATTACTACTCCCCTGGTGTCTACTGTCCCTCTGGATGGACAACCGCCGCCACTCTTGTCAACCCAGGGGGTACCGCTGCCGCAGATGTCTCCGGGTACTTGACGCAGGAGTATTCTCTCCGTCTGGGGAAGTGGGAACCCGGCCGGGCACAGCCGACAGATCCGACGGCAGTCTGGGAGCAGATCCTAGAGCCTTCAGAGACTCTGGCGATATGTTGTCCGAGGTAAGTCGAGTGTCTACATCTATGAAATACGGGCGGCTGACAATTTCAGTGGCTACAAGGGTGATAATAATGGCGATTGCTACTCGGTCCTGGGACCGATGACTTCTTACGGGTATACAGAAATCTGCGGCTACATGATGGCAGAGGGTCAGCCGGATGCGGCTACGCCCAGGATCAGGAGAGAATCAGAGACTGTTCCTGTCTGGACGGGCGAGATTCGGCTGGAGCCCTTCACCAGGGAGCTTCAGACTGGCGAGCGCAATGGTCTTGTTGCGACGAGAGTTCCGGCGGTGGCGCTGATTTATCAGGAATCAGACTGGCCTAAATCGACCGGAGATGAGAGGAGACAGGATGGGGATAGCGAAGAGAACTCAGCCGTGATCCGAGATACTCCCCTTTTACCCACGGTGGTTTTTACCATGGTTGCTGTGCTTGCGTGGAGAGCTTAGATAGGAGATAGTTCCCAGCTACTATGTTCCGTTTCCTCCTGACGGCTGACGGGTACGGAATCCCACCAAGTGTCGCTATGATGCACAAGTAGCAGCTGCTTGGGCATTAATCATTATCAAATATGGTATCTTCTATGTACTGCTGTATCACCGGACCTGGCTCGACTCGACCGTAAACTCAACCTCCTTGGTAATCCCATCCCCCCTCGAAGAGATGATCTCATCAGAGCTCGCCTCTCCCGCATGTATAAAGATATTCCTGTCCCCGTCGTTGACACTGCCGTTCCTCGTCCCCGTCCTCGTCGCCGACTTGCTCCTCCAGCCTCCGTGGTCGCCCTGGTCGCCGAGCATGATGCTCCCCGGTTCAGGACCACCCTTGTACTTTGTACTTGTGTTGTTTGAAGATAGGAGGGAGCCGAAGAAGGGCTTTAGTTTCTGCCGCATCCATCCCCAGGTCATGGGAAGACTCGATGTTGCGACGGCGACAAACGACTCTCGGACGGCCCATGACGCGCCTTCTTGGGGACCAGTGCCGGGGTTCTAGAAATGTCAGGTCAACGGCTCTTCAAAGACAAAAGGTAGCTTACCTTGAGGATGAGGACGCATCGGAGTAGACCAGCTACCATGACGAAAATACCACCTGAGAAGAGCACAACGAGCCCGTACTTTTTGATCTTGGGGATCCGGGCCCCCCACAGCATGGGAATCGGGATGAGCAGCAGGTACGTGTCGGTGATGATGTTGAGCGTCACGATGATGAAGATGTACAGCTTGGACGAGGCCGGCTGGCAGAGGTTTCCGGGATCGGGGTTGATCTGCCAGAAGCGGTGGAAGGGCTGGCAGCTGAAGAGCACGCAGCACACGATGGTGATGTACGTGGTGATGATGAGGCCGAAGCCAAGACGGATGCGCATCTTGTACGATGTAAGGCCGGCCTTGAAAGTCAGTTCCTGAAGAAACAAGTTGCGTGAGGGGAACTGACAGTGAGACGAAAGTAGAATGCACACAGCGCACCCTTGATGACCCATAGCACCGTCGCATACATCACCCACCCAGCAACCTGAATCTTGGATCCCCCGACCCTGTTGACGCTTAGCTAAATTCATCTTGACCGATGGTCACACAAACCTCGATTTGTACTCGTCGCTATCAGGCGAGAGGCCAGCACGCTGCTCATCCGACATGGCACTGTTGGTGTACCCGTGGTACTTTGCGCCGACCGTGTACGCGAGGGCCGTCTCGATCGTGTACGGCACGATGACAAGCAGCATTAGGTAGTCGTCGGCCTCAAAGTTGCGCACGCCGACCTGCTTGACGCGGGCGTAGGTGCGCAGCAGGATGATGAAGATGCCCACCGAGAGGAGGGTAAAGGCCTCGGCGGCAAAGGTCGCGACGTCAGAGGCCATGGTCGAGAAGAAGAAAAAAGAAAGCAGACGAGAAACAATTAGATGAAAAAAGGATCAGCACGCGCATGAACGCGCGGGAACGGGGCACTTGTCTTTAAAGGTCGTCTCTTACTTTGGGCACAGCAGCTTGGGCCATCTGCAAAGGGGCCATGGGCTCCGCTGGGAGTCAAGTTTCCACTGCTACTCGACGCCAATAGAACAGCCCCTTCGGTCAAGACATCTAACGGCCATGGGACAGATGCCATCCGGATCCGCGTGCTGGCTTGACAAGGATCTCCCTCTTCTTTTCTTCCCCGGTGGTCAGATCGATCCCAGCCTCACCGTCGAGATCGACACGGGGCTTATCCTAATCTCGACCCCAGCTGCAAGGCACGAGTCATTCAACGGGGATGAGCCCTGTCCGAGGCCTCGATGTTGTGCTGAAGAAACGTGGCTAGGGATGAGTCAATGGCGCTTTTGACAGCCAGTCGCTGCCATGCCGGCGGATACGACACCTGCTCTAGGGCCACCTACCCTTGTTTATTGCTGCTGCCTCTTGTCGAATCCAGGCCCGTGCCAGTGGGCGTAAACGTGCATTTGTTCCAGAAGCCGAGACTCGAACCCAGCTGACAGGTCGTTGGGATTGTCATGATGAAACAGGTTGATGAGAGCGTGGCAAACCTACTAGTTGAAGTTTTAAAGCTTCCCCGGGGATTCCAACGTCTTCCCATGTGATCGATCTCAAAGGATCTGGGCTCCAGTACGGGCGGCTCCAGGACTTTTCCTCCCCGGGCGGATCTCTTCCGCACGACTCCTTCAGTGGAGAGCAGCGAGATGACGCTCCATATCTGGCGGCAGGACGGTGGCGTGATGGAGCCAGGTTGCCATTCGTCTTGGCCCCACCGCATCCATTTCTTTTTTTTGCATCTTCCATGATCAGGGGCGCTGTTGATTGTCTGCTGACTTGATGGGTCTTGATCCAGCTTGCATCTTTGAAACGGGGCTGCCATCATCTTGCTCTCACAACGCAGAGGCTAGACTGACTAGTTGATTGCCACTCTACAGACGTGCATTACACGTCACGGTAATAATTGACATTCGAATCTCACAGACAAATCATCTACACATCGCCTAATAGGTCATTATCAGGGCTCCCCTAGCCTAGACCTTTGCCCACATCTCCCCCCCCAGCTTCCTCCTCTTGACCTCCCTCGCAGCCGTGATAAACACGACCGCCAGAGCCAAACTCGTCCCCGCAAACGCCTGCGCGCCGAGATACCTCCCATCCAGCGCCGACACGAGAGCCCCCGCGATAGGCGGCCCCGTAAGGACGGCAAAGCTCACAATCGCAAACACCATGCCCATCCGCGCCCCCTGCTTGCGCAGATCCGTCGTCAAGGACGCCAGCGCCGCGGGGAATATCGACTGGATGCCCCCCAGGGCGATGCCGCACAGCACCGCCCAGGCGTAGAGCCCCGCCTGGCTCGACACGGCTATCCACGAGTACATGAGCAGGGCGCCGGTTCCGGCCGTGGGGACCAGGACGGTGAGGGTGCCCATGTGGTCGGCGATGTGGCTCGGCAGCAGACGGCCGATGGCGCCGGCGCCGTTCATCACGAGGATGAGGTTGAGGGAGTTTGTGTACGACATGCCCTGGATGTCGCGCGAGTAGGCAGCGACGAAGAAGAAGCCAACGTAGGCAGCCCAGAAACACTATTGATGTGAGCAACAAATCAGGAAAGAGTCAAGTGCAACTCACCATGAAGGAACCCAGCGCGTAGAGGGTATACTCCATCTCCCTGAAGGCCGCCCACTCAATCACCGGCCCCGTCTTCCTCGGCGCCATCCTCGGCTTCACGCACACCAGCGCAACGGCCTGCAGCCCCGCCTGCAGGAGCCCGACCGTCCTGATCGTCCACCCGAACCCCACGCGCGGCAGCAGCTGCCGCACCAGCACGGGGAACAGGACGCCGCCCGTGCTGCTCCCGCAGGCTGTGATGCCGATGGCGAGCGACCTCCTCTTGCTGAAGTATGTCGACACGATGGCGAGCGTCGGGCAGAAGAGGAAGCCGTTGCCGATGCCGACGCACACTCCCTGGGATAGCAGAATCTGCCAGTACTGCGTACACGCCGAGGTGGCGAGGGTGCCGGCGACGACGAGAACAGAGCCCGTGACTGCGACGGGTCGGTAGTAACCTGCGTCTGTGAGGCGTCCGGTCAAGGGGCCGATGAAGAAGAGGATGAATATCTCGATGGAGCCGATCCACGAAATGTCGGATGGGGGACGGTCGAGGGTCTCGACGTAGTAGCTCTGGAAGGCGCCGAAGGAGTTGATGACGCCCCTGAAGAAGTCAGCAAGGGGTTTGTCTAGAGACGAGTGTGTTTTTACCAAGTGTTTACAACCACTAGATGGGCGCCCAAGACTGATGATCTTGTCAGTCAACGAGTGTTGAAGTTGGAAGAGGACGAACCGCATAGCCACGCCCAGAGACCTCCGTCTGGGGGAGGTGAGGGTGTGGCACTGGACCTTGAAGTCACCCTGCTCAACACCCGATTTATTATTCCATCACGAGGCGGGCTTGGATCATATCGGGACGACGTTTCGCTGTTGGACTCGCTCGTGGGTTCAGTCGACTCGACCTTTTCTTCCTCTTTGATGGTCTGCTGCGAGAGGTCTTCCGACTGGAAACGATGCTGCTCCTCGACCGCCAGTTGATGCCGTGTATCTGCCATTGTTGATGCGTCTTGAGTGATCGAGTTGAATGTTGAACAGAATTAAGTTGAAGGATCACGTATAAATACTTTTAAACTTCCCATTAACAATTTCTGAAATGGTTGAGGGTTTGCCGTTGAACAAGAGATGTATTGCTCACACCCTTCTTATCAAATTGGTAAGCAAGTAATACCCTCGGCAGACGTCTTGGAGAGGGGGAACAGGGTTGATGGAGCTGGTTCTCTGCCCGGATTGGCTGCAACTGCTTATCTGATGACAAATTTCAACTTGACAAGGGCGCCATTGACATGAAAGCCCTCGGCATTCATCCTCCGTCGAGGGGCATGGCAGCAGCCAAAGTCCTTTAGCCGGCTGTAGGCGAGTCCCGATGCGGGAGGGGATGGGTGACTGTTGTGAAGCTGAAGATAAGCCATGGCCCCTTGAAGGGTGTCCTTACTTTTGCGTAATGGGCGTACGGCATATCTTCACAACCGGGGTCGAAATTGCAGATGAGATGGCCCCTCTGTATCCCAAACTGCTACTGCTCTGGCCGACCCCCGCAATGGCCTCCTTCATCTGAGGGGAAAATGGCCTCGGAGCTGATGGGTCAAAGAGGCAGTTCAACACATGAAGCGGGTGGTTGGAAGCAGAGGGCATTTGATGGCCGGAAACACATGTACAAGAGCAATTTCAAGCAGTGGAAGATTGAGGAGCCCGTATCCTCGAGGTCTTGAAGCCTGATGAGGAATGGAGATGAGTCGTCAACTCAGTCGACACTGGAACAGCGAGTATTGTGGAGCTGAAATATATGCCCTATTGGCACTGCATCCTTTTGGGGGTGCCCTCAATTTTGCATGGCCTAACGGCGTACTTCACAAGTATGGTATTTGCTGGATCATGGCTCGACTGCTGACACAATCTTTTAGCTGTTTGAAAATTAGTCTCGGTCGCCTAGAGATGCTGTAGATCAGTCAAAACTGAAATTTCGCCCTTGTATTGCAAGAGCGGAACTTGTGTTGGTGATAATGTTGGATTAAAATTGCGAGCTACGAACTCAAATTTGTCAGCAAACGAGACGGTGTGGCCCACGTAGCGTTGGCAGATTTCCGCCTGAGGCATCAATGCCAGATGCCCCACCAGCTCCAAGCCAATTGCCTCAGGTGCATCAAATTTGTCAGCATCCCCACTCGCGTCATGCTTCCCTCTGAGCCTCGGCCTGATTCAGGACCAGTCGGTCTGTACCAGCCGCATAACATCTTCACGCAACCTCGTCCCTATTTCTCAAATGGATGAGCCCGAGGGAGGACCCAGCATCAATGTCGAGGAACCGGCCCCAAAGCGCCGGCGCCTAAAGTCTTCGCGCGGTGGCACGCCTCAGGGTGAAGGTCGCAGAGCCCAACCACACAACCCAGCTCCCGCAGCCCACTCAGATCCGCAGGTGGGTTCGAATGATTGCAGCACATTCGATCCGAGCAAGCTGCCCATTGCTGTTGCAGAGCAAAGGTATAGGGGCTGGAGAAGTAGGTCCCTCCCTGGCGTTGTTGTTCACAATTGCTAATGCAGGTGTAGGAGCCGGAGGGTACCACTTCTCCGAGTGTTTCGCGTGCAAGAAGCCGGACGATCTCGTGGGCTGCTTCACCTGTCGAAGATCCTACCACAAGCGCTGCAAGCCTGAGAAGGGCGCGGTGACTGGACAAGCCGAAGAGCCGCGTTATTTTTGCGATGTGTGCGTGGTCCGAGGCTGGCATGCCAAGTTGCCTCCTTTGACGCCGCCGGGGTCGCCATCGCCTCAACCGCGAGAAGGGGCGGAAGGAGGAGTGCAGTTGGGCCCAAGTAAAACCTCTGATCGAAACCAAGCCCAGAGCACACCACATCCTACAAACCCTGAACGCCAAACAAGCACTCAACCAGCATCGAAAGAAGCATCCGCACCTCCCAGTAGTGCCTCGTCATCATTTCGGCCAGTGAACCAGCCAGAGGAACCACGACCAACTGGCCCCGGGCGATCCGCAACGGCTCGGAGATCTCGATACGCCACCTTGCCCGCAGATGTCGATTCCGCCCTGCGGGTGCTGTACCGCGAGGTGGAAGCAGCGGCTGAGTTCCGCCAACGGGTCACCGACCTCGAGGCCCAAGTGACCCAGCTCCAACGAGAGCTGAGCCTTCAGCAGAGCCAGCTTCACCTCGTGCAGAAAGCTGCCGATATGGCGCGAGCGTCACAGGGCGAGATGGCAAGACTCCGCGCCGAAGCTTCGGATGGGAAGGCCGCCGTTGATGAGGCGGCAGCGCTGCGGGCTCAAAATCGACGGCTTGAAGCCGAGTTGAAGGATACCCGGGAGGAACTGAAGACGGCGACTCTGACGCTGCAGGAATGGAAGCAGAAGCTGTCAACATTGATCGGCGATTAGGTGGCGGATTTACCGCCGCCAAGGATAGAGTAGACGAATCACAGATCAAAGTGACAATAAATTCGACGGATATAACGGTGCTATTTTTCTTTCTAATTTTTTTAATTCTTCTTTTTACTTTCTGGTGATAAAACGGTCAACGGCGATTAAATTCCAAGTCTCATTTCATTGGCAGGTCATCCCTTTTATGGGTCCGCTGACCAAGCCTCAGACCCGGCTCATCCTCGGCAGCACGCGCCACTTGTTCCTTGTCCCATTCGTCATCTTGTTCATCTGCAAGCAACACACTATCACTTCGGGCTCTCCCAATGTCTCGATTGAACCGACCGCTCCAACAAGCCTGCAATGAGGCATAGCTTGACGCCTCGATGCACAAGGCCCCCCTGGCCAGGCCTGTGCAGACCCCGCCGCTTCTCAGCATGCGCGACGCGCAACGGCGCGGCACCGCCGCCCAATTCCCTGCTGACGTTCCTCCGACACCACAAGCCCTCTCAGGCGGCGGTGGACTACTTCTCATCCGTCCCGTGGACGCGTGAGACGATGGAAAAGGACCGCTACGAGGCCCTGGCCATGTTCTCGTGCCACTTCAACCAGCGCCTCGGGGTGAACGAGTTCTTCCCGTCGTCGCTCGTCACGGAGAGGACGATCAAGCACGTGCTCGCCTTGCGCCTGTGGAGGATCCGAGTACCTCTGTCCGTCGATTCGTTCCCCGAAAGCATCAACCACGGCCTGGAGCTATCCTCGCGCTCTCGCCGTAGTAGCCGCCCCCACGTCATCTTGCTTGTGTCCCTCGACCGAGAGCTCGAATCTCACTCGTCAATCGCGCAGGGGAGGCTCCAGTACGTCATCCTGGATCAGGCATTCCACCACCTGGTCATGCTGTACAAGGAGAACGCCCATCGCCGATGGCGCGGCATCGCTCACGTCCCCGTCTCCATGGAGGTTAGCCATCCTGATGTGCTGTCGACGCCGGGGGACGTCATGGTGCAGGTGTGGCTCGTCTGGAGATCGCGCGAGGCCTGGCTCTGCAGGGCCCAGATCGTCAACGCCGAAGGGATCGTGACGACGACGGCCACCGCCAAGTGGGCGATCCTCGAGACGGGCGTTCCAAGCGGTACAGAGCTGGAGGAACCGGAGGCAGCCGAGACGGGGGAACGGAGGAGGAAGAGTCGTGAAGAAGCGACGACGGAGAAGTTCAGTGAAATGGAGGAACTCAGGGGCATGAGGGTGGCCATCAAGCAGCTGAGAGCAGTCGCGCCGGGCGATGCCGAGGAACTGCAGGCGGCTACTCAGAAGCTGCGCGCGGCTACTGCGCAGCTCAAAAAGGATATGATGAGACTCAAGGCTGCCAAGGCGGGCAACCTTTCCGCCTCGGCTGTAGAGTCATTGACAACCGGGATGACGTTGACGACTGGACGGCAGTCGCCCGGGATACTGGTAAATAGGCACATGTTCAAGCAGTACCGGAGAGATCTTCGGACTTCTCGCATATCGCAGAATGAAGACGGGCTGCCGAGGTCTGTGCTCAGAGATAAAATGAAATCCATGTATGTAAAGAGAGATTATCACCGAGGGGTGTGCTGATCTCATGGAAGACTAATGATCTGTATATCTACACACTAACCTGGACTTGACATGATGATGACAATGTGGTTAGTTACTTCGTTTCAAGTCTCTTGCTGCAGATGTGGTTAGTTTTAATAAGTATTAGTACAAGATATACTAATACAAGCAATTCACCTTGTGACTCACTCTAGGTTCTCGCTACGCATGCAGATATCAACTCATCAACAAACCTTGAATAAATCCAGGCCCCACGCATAAACACAGGCCTTTTCCCCAGCCAGTTTCGCATCACTCGCCATTATCCATCCACACCACCATCATGGCATCTCTCTGTGGGCTTCCAGCCGAACTGGTGCTGCAAATCATGAGGTCGCTATCGCTATCTGACCTTGGAAATATTATTTCGGCATCCCCTGGGCTTCTTCGGTATTTCTCTCAGCACGTCGGTATATCCTTCAGCCCTTTCTAACTCGACTCAAAACAGAGATATTTCAGAACGAGTACTTGCTCTCCCGCGCCTTAGTTGCCAGCCGTCTCCGTCTACTACCACAGACCGATCCGTTCTCCGGGCCAGCGAGGTCCACGGTTGAAGCCATCATACAGTCTCGGCCTCTTTCTCCTGCTAGATGGGAGGGCAGTTTGCCAATCCTGCGCGACCTATATCAGCAGAGACAAGAAGCCAGCCAGCTCATCAGGGAGTACACGACGGAAGCATGGGATAAGCTATCACATGACTCGAAAAGGTGGGTGTTCCTCCCACTTGTCGGATATTCCTTCTCTGAGCCCCTGAAGCTCTCCCCCGCCGAAGAACACCGTCTCGAGAAGGGGTTCATAGAATTCGAGATCCATCGGCACTCTCTTCAGTATAGTCAAGCTAGACTACCGCGGACAAAGTTGAGTTTCAATATGAAATTTGGCAACTGGAACTATCACGAAGGACCAGACACAGATAAGCTAAAGGACTGGAAACTGAGAGCTTTCCAAT
Source organism: Fusarium albidum (assembly GCA_013618265.1). Lineage (NCBI taxonomy): Eukaryota > Fungi > Ascomycota > Sordariomycetes > Hypocreales > Nectriaceae > Fusarium > Fusarium albidum. The sequence goes on from JABFEP010001195.1 coordinate 17,834, forward strand.
ACATCCTTCGCTTCGTTCTTGATGGATATCGCCGACTCATCCACGAGGTTGAAGACCAGCTCGATCACGCACACCCAGAGCCTGACGACGTGTGGCGGTTCCGCCATAGAACAGTCCATCAGGAGCTGCTCTATGCTCTGCATCTCGCTTCACGTGGCTACGGGCTGCTGCAGAGTCTCCAGAAAGCCCCCAAGATTCAGCTCCGGCAGTTTATACTGGTGAGCTTCTCCACCATGTGCCTGCACGAGGCAGGGGATAAAGAGAGGCTTTGTAAATCCCTTGAACGCCTCAGTGGGGAAGCATGTTCTGAAGAAGAGCCTTGGTCACGAGCTAGGTATTTCTGGGATGGGCAACGGGTTAATGCGGTTATGCACGTCCTGCCTTGGTATTAGTAGCTACTCGGGTTCAGAACTGGGGTATCTGAATGGTCCTTTGTTAGCTAGTCTGAATTCCATCAACCATGACCCGGTCCCATGACTACTGGACAAACC